>JAWZTD010041361.1:0-12414 GCA_035221335.1 Echites panduratus | reverse complement strand
AGCATAATTAAGCTAAGTTACTTAAATTAATGGCATAAAAAGAGACATAAACTTAGCTTAAATATGCACAAATCATCAACTTAAACACACTCCTAGGATTGGATAGTCCAATCTACCAAAAACTGTGTCAAAAGAAGCTATTGGTATTTTTTTCTTAAAAAGGTCAAAATTTTGATTTTGGCTATTTCACTCTCAAACCTTATTCAAACCTTTTACACCATTTCAAAACTGATTCTTTTGGCACCAAAACATCTGAGACACACGAGAGAAACAAATTAGATTGAACTTCAAAAGATTTCATGCTTCTTTAACTTTGTGCATCAAGAATCATCAAAGGAAACTTGTTAGGGCTTTCAATGTGAGAGCTCACTCCAAATAGGAAGTGCTTCTTTAACCCATTTCTACTCTTTATTGTATTTGTATTTTGCTTGGTTGTCTTTGTGACACAAAACCTTTGGAATGGATTATCCTAGTTTGATTTGTTGTTGATTGATTGTCTAGGTTCTCTTTGTGAACAAAACCTTTAGAGGGGGTGATCCTAGCTTGATTTGGTTTGCACTAGGTTGTCTTTGTGACACAAAATCTTTGGAAGGGATTATCCTAGTTTGTAATTATTTGTAAAGCTTGGGTTGGTAGCCCTTGGTTATATTGTTGTTTGATATTAGTGGATTTGGGTGAAATCCTAGGATAGAAAACCTTGGGTAGTGGACTAGATTCGCGGGTGAGTTGAACCACTAAAAATCTTTTGTGTCTCTTGATTATCTTTAACTTTCATTACTTTATCTCTTTGAAATCTATAGTGTGACATTTTTAGCACACCAAGTATTTGACACTTTGTCCAAACTAAAATAATTTTCAGATTTACAAAAAGGGTTTTTAATATTCATATTTGAAAAAGTTTCTAAAAACCTAATTCACCTCCCCTCTTAGGTTTTTCAATATATCATGATCATGTATGAACTTTCAGTTCATAACTTGAAAGCAACTTTTTAAATTTTTTGAAACAAATAACTTAACATCCTACTTACAAGATAAAACAAATTACATATATTTTATATAAATGTTATATGCAATATAAAAATCTTTAAATATATATTTTTTGAAAACATAATATGTATATATAAATAACAAATTATATAATAAACAAACTATATCATATTTACGAAAATGCTAGAGTGATATGAAGCACACTTTATGAAGTGTCTCACTTAAATCTTTAAAGGTCAAAGTTAAGAGTCAACTCTATATTTTTTTTAAAAATAAAAATATAATTTAATCAAGTACTCTGTTTATGTTATAAAATATATTATTTAAAAATAATTTTTTGTAAAAGAATTTATTTTTTCTTAACATTAACTTAATTGTTGACCGTTAAAAACTTAATTGGAGCAGTTTATAAGATGTGTCCGTAACATGCTACTGATCATATTGATAATATATAAATAAATTATAATATATAATATATATAGGAAAATACTGTTATGGGTAACGGAGCTCAAAATATTTTGAGTTCTTGTTAGGTTTTTAATGGTCAACTTTCCATTTTTAAAAAAAAGAAAAAATAAATTCTTCTATAAAAAATTATTTTATTAAGAAATATTTTATAAACTAAACCCTAAGGGTACTTGTTTAATTTTTTTTAAAAAGAAGATAGTTGATTGTTAACGTTGACCGTTAAAAACTTAACAGGAGCTTAAAATATTTTTGAGCTCCGTTGTCTATAATAGCATTTCTCTGTATGTGTATATATATATATATATATATATATAAAGCTCTTTTACCCAACTCTGCTTGGGCTCAACTTATTTAATAAGAGACCTAGGCTCAAGCTCGTCTAAGGAGAGTCCAATTTGAGCTATTACTGAGTTGGGCCCAAATTGTTCTCAGATAATCTAGTATCGTTTTCACCCGCTACGCTTGACTTGTATGGAATCTTTTGGGCATGTAATGTATAGGCTTATAGATGTTAGACTATGGAAGAAACTTTATCTCACTTTTTTTTTTTTATTCAGCAACCTTTTGTTTTAGTACACATAGTAGTGGCAAACGGGCGAGCTGGGTTTGGGTCTGGCCAAAATAGGCTAGCGGCCCAATTTGACTTGGTGAGTTGGGTTGGTGGGAGAGGTGGGCTGGCTCGGGCCTGGTTTAGATACAAAAAGAGGCCTAGCAGTGGGATGGGCCTTAGCCTGTTGGGACCTTTGTGGGCCAAGCTGTAGGCCTCACCCTATTTATTTATTTATTTATAAAATTATTTTGGACTTTTTTTTTGCACTTTCGAAAGTGATTTCCAAGGTTCCAAATCAACATTTTCTTCACTTAAAATTATCCTTCCACTCCATTATAAAGTTTTAAAAGTTTAAGTTTAATATTTTTCAAAACATAAGTAACTTGAGTTAAAGTTAGTAAAAATTTTCTTTGACTAAAATTTTTAATTAAAGTAAAGTTAATTAAAAATCTATTAAATACAATAAAAATATAATAACAGAGAAGTGTTTTTGACAAATTACAAATATATATATATATATATATATATGTATACTGCACTTGAGTTCAATTTTGCACTACTTGATGAAGGTCCTTCTCCATGATAATCCCATTCATCATAATCCACCATAGGAGACATTTCTTGTAGCCTATTTTTGCTTTGATCAAATCCGAAGCACGCATGAAAGCTTCTACGATGTTGGGTGCCATGACACTTTTTATTTTGTTGAGTCTTCAGCCACTTTCACTAAGATCACTTTCCGATGCAACGGTAGAAACTTTATGAGTCAAAACATCATTTGCCAATTTTGATTCATCCACCATCCCAAAATGTCAAAATCAGAATCTTCACTACTCATCGTCACTTGTGACACAATCAATATTATAAATTGTCAGCTCATTTAAGTTGCCACTCTTGGAAGATGATGATGATGAACCTCCAGTCTTAGACTTTTTGTTGAGATTCATAATTGTGGACCAAGGATTGAACTTATCCAATCGAGATGTACTACCTGATCTTGGTTGATCCATGGCAATTGATGGAGTTGAGGAATAATTTTGGTAGGATGCAAATAAAACATCCACGTGTATGAATTCATTTGCTCCCAAATGACTTGCCATGATTGTGCTTCGGGAATTTCAGAATACAAGCTGTACAAGTAGTTGATGCTTGTCTCATAACCTAAAATCTTACATTGTGGACTCATACAAAAAGCAACACAATACAATAATAAAATATCTTTATAATATTTCAAAAAATTTTGTTCCATAAATTCTACCACTTGACTATGATGACTACGATTCCTATATTGACTAAAAGCATGACATACTTGAATTAAAGTTGGAATTATCTAATGGGTGGTAGGATAATATTGACCTAAAAGTAAATGCATAGCATCCTTAAAAATATTTGATAAAAGAAGAGATAATAGAGGCACTTTAAAAAACTAAGTTAATTAAAAAGGGAAAATCTCATACTTTTGAAAAATTGAATTAATTGGCTTTTATAAGGAATAACATTATCTATCATATCATATGTGGAGTTCCATTTAGTGCTAACATGTAGCCTAAATTTTTATAGCTTAAACCTTGTTCATTATAAAGATATTTAAATTGTTGTCTCTAATAAATGAAGTCCTTAATAAATCAAACCATATTTCTAATAATTGTAACTACTTCATCTACATGTTTGTAGTCACTTTTAACAATTAAATTCAACACATGGCATGTGCATCTATTATGAAAAACTTTTCCATCAAATAAGAGATTTATTTCAACTACAAGAATTGGAAAACAAGCACCATTATTTTTTGCATTGTCCAAAGAAATAGATAAAATTCTTCTCAAAATATGATATTCACTATAAGTAGATGAAATAAAAGAAGCAATACGAATACCAGAGTGATAATATTCAAATGGTCTAAATCAAATGATTCTCTTTTAAAGAATCCATTAATGATTAACCCAATGACAAGTAACACACAAATAATGCAACATAGTTATAACTATCTAAGAATCACAAGTAAGAGAAAATTTTGTGTCTTTTAATTCATCAAAACTGGTAATAAGATCCTTTTTCATAGTTTTAAAACATTTAATAAAGTGTAGAGCTAGGAATTCAACTTAATGCTGGTAGTAAAGACCTAGTAACCATTCTATCAAAACTTTTGGTTTCCATTATGCCAAAGGAAGATTTGTTCAATTGTTCACCTTGCAATTTCTTCCCTACACTAATTTATTGTTGTTTTTGCAAATCCTCATTAAAATCGGGGTGCTCATTTTCAAATGCCTAATCAAGGTTCCTATCACACTCACTTTTATGACTATATTTCTTCTCACAAAGTGTACAAATTTCTTTTTCACCCTCATTTTTAAATAAATTCCATACTAGTGATTTTTTTTTTATTTAGTCCCACATGCGCTAGAGGAAGATGCTCTTCCTACTTGTCCTAGGAAGTTTCTTGGATTTCATCTGGATCAACATCATCACCTAAAGTCTCTATATCATCAGGTTACAGAAATATCGATTCTAGTATCATACTCACAATGTTTGACAAATTCTTCTTCATCAATATTATTGTGGTGTCAGGATGCACGAAATCTATCCATTTTTTAAATAAACTAGATAATGAAAACATTTGAACATATAAAAGTAAATAAGTATGCAATCAAGTAACAAATAAAAAGCAATTCAAATAAATAAAAGCAAACAAGTAACACAGTAAGTAAGAAATAAAAACCAATTCTAATAATTAAAATTAAATAAATAAATAAGTAACAAATAAAAATAACAAATTAACAAAACTAAAATTAACTTGAAATTAAACAATAAAGACAATAATTATAATAATTAGAAGATAAGTAGAGAAAAACCAACTTAAAATTCTAAAGAATTAGTTGGAAATTGTGGAAGATAGAAATTTCAAATTTCTTCAATAACTCCTAAATTCAAGTTCTTTTTGCGTAAAATTAAATTTTCACACCAAATTATACAATAGTAGAGATTGGAGAATGAGTAGGAGAGAAGAGAGAGTAGAGAGTGAAATGGATGTTCGTTGGTGATTTTTGAAGGTGCAGGAGGGGTATTTGTAATTTTTTTGGAGAAATAACCATTATTGGCATTTATGTAATTCTTGATTTTTTTTTTTAAATTTCCAATAGTCAAATTGGCAAAATAGGGACTTGGACGGGTCAGTGCAGGCTTTGTCTGGGTGACAAGTTGTTCTGGTTCACAGGGTCTAATGGGTCACGAGCCAGGTTAGACTGGGCTTGTGGAGGGGTGAACCTCATAGGCAGATGGGCTGGGATGGAGCAGTGATACTATTCACTCAGTTCCATGATGGTTGGGTCCACGGGGTTGGCCCGACCCGTTTGCCACTTCTAAGTATACATATTTAAGATTTCTTATATAACTTTTGTAACTCACACTTTAATCTCAATATCTCATTTTGTAAATTTTGCTCACATCTTTATATATTCCAATTTATTTTGAAAGTTATCTTGATTTCAACTCTAAACAATGAAAAAGTGAGGAACCATAGTGTCTACTTAAAAAAAAAAAAAAAAAAAAAAAAAAAAGAAAGACTGCAGTCTTTTTAGCACATATGGAATACTCTAAACTTATTTGTATGAGTTTTTAACTACGAGTACTTTATGAAATTCTCTTTGAAATGGGATGCATCGGATGCAATGTATGAAAATGGAGTAGTGCAAAAAAAGGAAATGTGCATATAAAAATCCACACTAATCCACCTTAGACAAGTACGCAAGATTAAAACCGGCACTTATACGAATCAACCAAGCTTAATACTCGAAATACTCACTTATCCTGGTCAAAAAGTACTGCACCACATAGCACCAAGTGAAAACACACCAAGTGAAAACTTGATGTGATCATGAAAGGAAACCTTCTTCACTAATCAATAACACACCAATTGAAAACTTATCCAAACTTTTACTATTTATTTGAGTTCAGAGTTTTCCTCTTTTCTCAAGGTTTTCTAAAAAAAAAATTTTGATTCATGGAGTTTTCTATATTTTTTTGGATTTCAAGAGGTCTGAGTTTTTCTGCCTCATGCATTGTCACAATCGATACCATCAGAGAGCCCATCACAAGGCCAACGATAAACTATCATTCGGTCACTTTCTGTAGTCGGTTGTGGCCTTTACAAGTCAATTGTTCACTGCCACATTCTTACACTCATTGGTGAGTCCGTAGCTGTGCCTCCTATCCTATGACCAGACCATTCCTCCATCACTGGACTTGGGTATTGCATAGTTGGTGTGGTATTTTATCTCTGTTTTTATTTCAGTCACCCACTTTTTTTTTTACTTTGTTTGTTGTTAATTTATCTTTTGCTATCTATTTCCTTTTGCAAACAATGCGGGGATACCGACTAACTAAGACAATGGTGCTTTCTCCCACCCAAATTACCAATGCAAAGCTAGAAGGGATAAGTACGAAAATTACTAATGCCTATGATCTAGAAAAATTGTTGCATGCCTCTTACCCAAACCATATCCCAGTACTATGAGAATTTCAACAAATCGTTCAAGTCTAAATCAGATAGAGTAGATAGATTATATTTTAATTTCAAAAGTCTCCCAGTTGAAATTTAATTTAGTTTTTAAAATTCTTTTTATTTACAAACATTTCCACTTCTGCACTGTTTAATTTATTTTCCTTGCCTTTTGATACTATTCCAATTAGATCCAGAATGGTCAAAAGATCAATTTCTAAAGAACCAAATTAACATACATCAACAGAAATTTTGGGGGTTTCGGGAGATTGTGAAAAGGAAACTTTACTTGGACCTATAGTGAGGGACATAATAGTTGGCATTTGTTAGGCCTTATTGTATTTGTCATCATTTTCCCAATTTTCAGCTTTGCTTTTCTTGTTTTTAAGGTGCATAAGTATCAATATGACCACTGAAGTTATATGGTTGTTTTCAACTTGACCATTCAACTTTGTGAGATTTGCAATTTAGTCATTTAATTTTGTTTGATTTTTCAATTCAACCATTTAACATTATTACTTTTGTCAATTTCACCATTCAACTTTGTAAAATTTTTCAAAGGATTTAATCTTGTAGTGGTCAAATTGACAAATTTTCAAAGTCGAGTGGTCAAATTGACATGTTTGAAAGTTGAATGGTCAAATTGCAAAAATCATATAACTTTAGTCGTCATATTGATATTTATGACATTTTTAAGCAAATGCTTTTAATGGTTTTTAACAAGCATTTCAACAAAGTGTTTTTCATTTTTTTTTCATTTTTTTTTTCTAATTCTATGGCTATATATATAGCCCGAAGAAGTTCAATGAAGGTAGAGAATTATAATTCCCAAAACACTCTTCTCCTTCTCTAATCCTTAATTTTTCTCTTATCAATGGTATCAAAGCCAATTCTGGTCATGGACACTCGCGGCAAAACAAATGCAGAATTTCACAATGGAGCAAAGAAATTTTAGCATACCACGAATCCAGTTTCGACCAGGTAAATGCAACCTTTCAAACTGTTTTAACCGAGCTCCAAGCTCTTCGAGCATTTCATAGCCCAAAAACGAATCCTCATGAAATCAATCCCTTTGCATAAGATGAATCCTCACACACATACACTTCTCGTTCCAGCACTCTAAATGACCACTTTCATCACCACCTCAAGTTATCCTTTCCAAAAATTTAACAGTGAGGATCCAACAAGATGGATTTACAAGGCGGAACAATTCTTTGACTTCCAAAACATCATACCAGAACAACTAGTGTGCCTAGCTTCCTTCCATTTAGAAGGCATTGCCCTGCAATGGCACAGGTGGATGACAAAATTTTGTGGACCACTCACTTGGGATGAGTTCACCAAGGTTATACAACTCCGATTTGGTCAGACTGACATAGAGGACCCATCAGAAGCTCTGACTCTCCTCAAGCAAACCACCACCGTAGCAGCTTATCAAAAGGCTTTCGAAAGGCTCTCTCACAGTATTGACGGCTTCCCTGAAACTTTCTTAATTGGTAGCTTTATTGTTGGACTCCGAGACAGCCTACTTATAGATGTAAAACTTAAACAACCCAGCACTTTAGCCGACAATAGAAGTGGCTTGAGTAGTCGAGGAACCCAACCAGCTACAGAGCAGACCAAAATTCCAACAAAACCCCACAGTTGGTGTGCTCGGGCCCCTACCAACCCCAGGTAAAAACCAAAGTTCCAATACTCAAACAACAACCTTCTGCAGAATAACCAATCAATAGACACGAGAACGTCAAGAGAAGGGGTTATGCTATTATTGATGAGAAGTTTGTTCTAGATCATCGTTGTGAATGCCCATAATTATTTGTGATCTAGGACTTAAACCAAATGGGCATCATAGATGTTGAGGATAGCCACCTTGAACCAGAATCTCCTGAAGTTCTACCTAAAATTTCCTTTTATGCAATTGCGAGCACCAAAACCCACAAACTGTACATGTCCCTGGGAAGTTGAAAAACAAGGATGTCACAGTGCTGATTGACGAAGCCAACACTCACAACTTCATTGATCAGGCTATCTTCTCTAAGTTCAAGTTGCCAATAATCCAAAGTAAAAAATTCCAGGTCATGGTTGCTAACCGGGAGAAGATAGAGTGTGTGGGATATTGTCGTGACCTCAACCTCACTATTCAAGGTCTTTCCATTACTGCAGACTACTGCGTTCTTCCTACAGCAGCATGCTCGTTGGTATTGGGAGTATAATGGCTCAACTCTCAGACAGATAAAGACTGACTACGAACAACTCACCATGAACTTCAATATAGCAGGTACTTCCTACACACTCCAAGGATTGAGACGAACTAACATTTAAGCAATGACTAATAAGGAATTCGATGGAATCTAAGGCATGGGGCCTTTTTTCCAAATAATTCCTTCCAGTAGCAACAGCTAACCAACTTCCTACCCACCGGAGATGAGCCACCTCTTAGCAAAATTTCCACAGATATTTGAAACAGCTGCCAGCTTACCACCAAAACGATCACATGACCATCACATTCCATTACATCCGACAGCAAGACCAGTAAGTGTGCAACCATATCAATACCTCTATTACCAAAAAGTTGAGATAGAGAAAATGGTCAATGAGCTTTTGAAATCAGGATTGATACGGCAATGCCACAACCCATTCTCATCTCCAAATTTCTTAGTAAAGAAAACAGATGGTGCGTGGTGATTTTGTGTGGATTATTAGGCTCTAAACAACATCATAATTAAAGATGAGTATCCAATCCCTATCATTTATGAGTTATTAGATGAGCTCCATGGTTCCAAATTTTACTCCAAATTGGATTTACGGTCTGGATATCATCAGATTCACCTGAGAGACGAGGACATCCATAAAACCTCATTCCAGACATACGAAGGGCATTACGAGTTCATTGTGATGCCGTTTGGACTCACTATAGCACCAACCATATTCCAAAATCTCATGAATGACCTATTCCGTCCCTATCTCAGAAAATTTATTTTGGTTTTGCTTCAATGACATTCTAGTATATTCAAAATCATGGGAAAACAATCTTACACATTTGCAAATTGTTTTACAGATCTTATCACATAACATTTTGTTCGCAAAAGAATCTAAGTGTCGATTTGTAGTCTCACAGGTTGGCCACTTAGGTCATGTCATTTCAGAGCAAGGGGTAGCAGTTGATCCATCCAAAATACAAGTTGTCATTGAATGCCCAACCCACCAACAACAAAATTGATACATGGGCTCCTTGGTTTAGCAAGCTATTACAAGAAATTTATCAATCATTTTGGATGCATAGCAGCTCCTCTGAACCTACTCTTGAGCAAGGATGGATTTCACTGGAATGAAGCAGCAGAGATGGCCTTCAAACCATTAAAGGCAGCATTAACATCACCACCTATTTTATGCCTTCCTAATTTCAAACAAAGATTTGTCATTGAATGTGATGCCAGTGGAATTGGACTCGGGGCAATTCTTACCCAAAACAATAGACCTATTTCAGTGAAGCATTGAGAGGTTCAACTTTGACTCTGTCTACCTATGAGAAAGAAATGTTGGCTATTGTCAAAGCAATCAGGAAATGGCATCCATACCTGCTGGGGAAACCATTTACAATCTGCATTGACAAAAGAAGTCTCAAGTACCTACTGGAGCAACGAATTACTACCCCAGCATAAACAAGATGGTTACCAAAAATACTCGGTTATGATTACATCATTGAGTATAAACATGGGCCTGAAAATCAAGGTGTAGATTTTCTGTCACATGTAACTGAATTTCAATTTGTATCTATTTCTCAACCACTTGCAGATTGGTGGCCACTTCTCCAACAAGAAGTACAAGACCCCAACTATGCAGACTTCCTACAGAAAACTTCAAATGCACACAGATTGGTCCAACGTGATGGAGTATGGTTCAAGGAAGACAAAGTCTATTTAAGTCCCACATCACCCTTGCTTCGGAGAATAATGGCGGACTGCCACTCATCACCAATTGGAGGGCACTTTGGATTCCATAAACAATCTAACGTATTAAACAAAGTTTCTTTTATATTACTATAGGCCAAATAGTGAAGGAATTTTTGCACCAATGTGATGCTTGTCAGAGGTTCAAAACTGATTGTATGAAGCCAGTGGGATTTCTCCAACCACTACCTATTCCTACTCACATGTGGACTGCTATCTCGATAGACTTTATTGAGGGGTTACCATTTTCTAATGGATATACTGTCATCATGGTAGTTGTTGATCGATTGACAAAATGTGCTCACTTCGTAGCCTTGAAACATCCCTTTACAGCCATAATCGTTGCCAAGGCATTTGTAGCCAACGTGGTTCACCTACACGCATTCCAACATCCATTGTTAGTGATCGAGACAAAGTGTTTCTGAGATCTTTTGGAGAATATTGTGCTAGCTACAAAGCATCAAGTTATGTATGAGCTCAAGTTACCATCCTCAATCTGATGGCCAAATAGAAGTTGTCAATCAAACTTTAGAGCAATATTTACAATGTTTTGCAGGGGACCAACCACGAAAATGGCTCGAATGGATTCCCTGTTCTGAGTTCAGCCACAACACTCCACTCACTCCTCCACGAAGATGACACCTTTTGAAGCAGCTTACGGCATTCCACCTCCAAATCTTTTATCTTATATACCCGGCACATCCCGAGTCCAAGCCGTCAATGAGTCCCTGTGTGATTGTGATGCCATCCTGCGTGAATTGTGTCATAACCTCCTACTGGCTCAGGATAGGATGAAAAGTCATGCAGACCAACACTGGCTCTAGGAATCGTTCGTTGTGAGAGATTATGTGTATTTAAAACTCCAACCTTATCGTCAAACTTCTGTGGCTTTTTGGGCCTCCATGAAGCTCTTCCCACGATTTTTTGGACCATACAAAGTCATTGAGAAGGTAGATCCGGTGGCTTACAAACTGGCTTTACCTCTTGGTTCTCAAATTCATGTATTTCATGTCAGTTTGCTAAGAAAGCACCTTGATAAGGTTCGTCCAATATCTACCCAACTTCCAACTATCTCAGATACATCAACTATTCTTTCCCAACCCGAAGTGGTTTTGGATCGATATGTAATCTGTAAGGGTAACTACCGTTCCAATTGTGAAATCTTGGTGAAATGGCTTTGTGTACCCGCAAAAGACGCAACATGGGAAAATGAATAGCGTTTCAGGAAGTCATACCCTAACTTCATCCTTGTGGATAAGAATCCTTAAGCATAGGGGAATGATAAGGAAACTTTACTTGTTAGACCTTATTGATTTTCAGCTTTGCTTTTCCTGTTTTTAAGCAAATGTTTTTCCTGATTTTCAGCAAGCATTTTCCATTGTTTTTTTTTTATTATTCTATGGCTATATATTACCCCAAGAAGTTCAATGAAGGGTAGAGAATTATAATTTTCAAAGCCCTCTTCACTTTCTCTAATCCTTAATTTTTCTGGAGACCCAAAAGAGGAAGACGATAAACCCTACTCTTGAACATTGTAAAAATATTTTCTTTTGTTAGACTTAGGAAACTGATAAGATTTATCCCAAAAAAATTCTAGTTATTTGTTATTTGTCAAACTAAACTAACAATTTGAAGTTTTAAATAGTTTAATTAAATTCCAATCAAGAAATATTTGACTGGGTTTAAAAAAAATACACACAGAACACAACCGAAACATCCTCTACTACTGTTGTTTTGGTACCGATCGTCCTCCATAACGATGTTCAATCTTTTCTGAAAATACTCATCCCAAAAAAAAAAAAAAATCTTTCATCAAGATAGAATTCAGCATCTAATTCCAAACTCATTACATAAGACCATATATCCGAAGAATAAAATACCTGTAAACCAGGGATACCATCCTAATAAAAAAAACATGGTTCAACCATAAAACTTAAATTTCTGCACTAAAAGGGCATCAG
>JAWZTD010041351.1:0-12416 GCA_035221335.1 Echites panduratus | reverse complement strand
AAATATGTTTTTAGGTTATTCAAAAGATCCCTTCAACTTACAAGATATGATATAAATATAGTAATGGAACCCTAAAAATCCTACAATTCATTCTTGGGGTGTTAAAGACATAAAACACCCTCTAAAACAAGTTAAAGACAAGAAAGACATAAAAAAAATGGGATATTGTAGCAGGGTACTGTAGCAACTTTTTCTACTTCATTTCTTGATGCTTTCTTGATGTATTCCGCTTCCCTCTTCATTGCTGATTTCATGGCATGAATTTGAGCTTTCTATACCTTCAATATCAATATATTCCAAAGCTTCAGGTTTCCATTTTCATCCAGAAGTTTTGTTCCATTACACATGTCTTCAAAATCAAGGACACTAGAAGAAAATGATTAACGATAGAAATGGATGTAACAATTTCTTTGTTCATGATGAAAACCATATCATTCTCACTCTTTCTTTCTTTTTCATAAAGGCTACCATTCTCTCCACTCAAATCTTTTACTTCAACTCCACTCTTTTCTTTTCTTTCTCAATCACACTCTCATTTTTCTTCTCTTCACTCATATCTTTTATCTCAATCTCACTCTTTTCTTCCATTTCAAACTCAATCTCATTTTTCCTCTCATTTCCCTTCTCTATTTCCTCACTTGCTATCTCTTCTTCATCTTCAATTGGAGGTTCTTCGTTCTTTGCATAGAACTCTTCCATCATTTTCTTTAATAACAATTGATCATCTTGGGCTACTTGAGATGTCAATGTTCTTAGATTTACTCTTCTTTCATCCTTCTTGAAGGTGTACTTGTTATGACATATATCATATGTTGCTCCTCTTCCTATTTGCCAAGGCCTTCATTGTAACACATGAGTTGCTTGCAGGAAAACACCACATCACAACGTAACTCATCCCTTATAGTTCCCAATGGGATAAGGCATTCTCACTTGCATACCAACCAAAGCCCCTTCACCCCCATTCAACTTTTGTGGCTTGTAAGGGTTTGGATAGCTCTCACACTTAAGCTGCAATCTGTCCACCACATATTGACTTACATAAGTCACCTCATACTTATGATCAATTATCAAGCTGCATACTTTCTCAAACATTTTGTATCTTGTAAGGAATAATATTTTTCTTTGATCATTACCTTCATGTTCAACTTTCTTCAATTCATGAAGTGTCTCTTGAATTTGCACATGTGTTCTAGAAGGTTTAGATTATTACTCATCTACCACTCTTTTTAAGCTCCAAACCTTTGAGTTCAAATCCCTTCTCCAATTGCTTATGTCTTTTGACAACTGTTCCTTTCTCTCCAAAAGTTTGGAATAGCTAGCTTGAGATGATGTTCTATACATGTACAAACAAGAAATCTGGAAAAAAAAATTTTGTGCCTTACCGATGTCTCTTGTTTACACTCTTTCAAGACTTTTTCTCACTCAAATCAACTCACACTCTGTTGCCTTTTGCTTCTCTTGAACTTTTTAAGGTTCTTAATAGACTCTAATGAAGGCTTTGCAATCACTAAAGTCAAGTATACAAAAGTGTCCACAAAACTTATCAATTAGTCAAAGCAACCAAATAATAAGAATCAAAGAGTTTGAATGCCAAAGATAAAAGGTCAATCAACGAAGCTTTTAATCAATTAGTTGAAGAAGTCAAAGCAATTTTATGAGAGGTATTCTATCAAACACCTTGAAGGCCAAGAATTTTGTAACAAAAGATTAAATTTCATCCACAATCTTCTTCACCAAACATCAATTGATCAAGATATACTAGTTTTTTTTTTAATCCAAATCCCTAAAAATTCAAAATTTTCGAAATTTTCCTTTTGTTGTCCGAATTTTTGGCAAATCGGTACTCTTTCCTTTAGTAGTTTTTGTCTATGAAGATTGAAGTAGAAGAACAATTACTTAACACCTTGAATCAGCCTTTGTTTTTAGCCTCATGTAGATTCGCACAACAATTTCTCACAAAAGATAAGGTATGATAGATTTAAAGAACAAAAACAAACACATATAAGATCATAAGAATTGAAAGAAGAAAAATATGATCTTTAGCACAAGAACAAGAAAGCAATTAAAAGATAGTCAAACCTCTTGATGAGGACCAAGGCCCTAATACCAAAATGATTGGATTCCTTGGATTGAAGTTTCTCAATTCATTGGCTCAACTATTAGAACAACTCACAAAGAAACAAATTTCCCATGATTCATGTTTAGTAGTAGATTGACCAAGATTATGGAAAACCCCAACCAATGTACAAGTTTTACATGACCTGTTACACCCTAAACCAAAGTGTAAGAATGCCTTAGAAGTAGTCTTTCAAGAACCCTACTTAGTTCATTTCCAAACTCTCTCAAGAATATCAATTTCATCTTATGCAAGAATTTGCTCTCAACGAGAGAAATATGCTTTTAGGTTATTCAAAGATCTCTTCAACTTACAAGATATGATATATATATATATATAGTCATGGAACCCTAATCTATCCTCCAATTTGTTCTTGGGTGTTAAGGACATAAAATACCCTTTAAAACAAGTTAAAGACAAAAAACACATAAAAAAAATGCACTATAGCAACCGTAGCAACCTTCTTTCCACTTCATTTATTCACCATTTTGCTTCAGTTTCTTCATGCTTTGTTGATGCTTCCTTCTTGAATTGAAATGTCAAGACTTCTTTAAGTCCATCAAGATGTGTTTTACAAGCCATATAAATCCCTTCTTCATGATTGAACTTGAAATATAGATTCTTGTATTTAAACTTCCAACCTTTAATCATTTCTACAAGTTCTTGAAACATCTTCCTTGCATTTAAAATGCAAGTCTTTGTATCCATCTTCATTATCTTTGTCCTTTGTAAGCTTCCTAGTCATTTCAAACAATGTTAATTGATCTTCATCATTCGTCCCTTCTTGGAAAAGATTTGTCCTCTAATCTTCAAGTCATGAAATGTAGATTTTATCCTTGTAAGCAAACCTCCAAGCTAGCTCCTTGTCCTCCAAACCCCCCTTGAAAAGATTCATCCTCGAATCTTTAATTCCATTTCCTTCTTCCAAGAAGGTGGTCACTAAGCATTGTAAGCTCAAAAGATATAAAATGATGTCAATCATAACTCCCATTGGTCTATTTCCCTAATAAGCATTGAACCAAAGAACTTCAAAGATGGAATTCATAAATGTTGAGCTACGAAAATACACAGTTCTTGCAATCAAGTCACAAATCTTAAATCTCATTGGTCTATAACCCCATAGAGCCTGGAGTAGACGAGCTTCAAAACTAGAATTCTTGCTCAAACATATGCATAGGATTAACAATAAGATAACTCTCACATATGTTAGAACTCAAAAATTCACTAAGTAGGACATCATTATGCTCTTTCGAAAACAGAGGATAATTACACAATTCCAAAATGTTCAACACATCTCTCTATTCATGGCACAAATTATAACAAGAAACATCAAGTAATTCCACCATACATGCCAAACAGAGATTAGGTACATAGAAATCATAAAAAAAATCTTCAACTTCATTAAAGAATAATTTATCATCATGACACACCTTTTTATAGGATTTAAACAAGCATTCTCCAGCAACCAACCAGAGGTGTTTTCTTCATGTGTAGTCCTAAATCATGCTTTCTAAACCATGTATTCAAAGGTTTAGGACTAACAATTCTTACACACTTCATGTCATGATCCTCAAGATTCAACAACTTCAAGAATTTATCATGTGTGGAACATTCAAGATCTTAACTTTGAATATACAAAATATATACAACCCATGCATTCATGTCTATATTAGAATCATGAAGTTTCAAATTCTCAACATGATATGCTTCATCACCAAGTTTCAACAAAGAGTGATTCTTCAAATAGAATTTCTCCCTGTATTCACAATGAAGTACATTTCAAAATGGATAGACAATGATTTAGAATCATTCATGAATATGCACAATAGAACATAAAGATACAAATTATCATCAACAATTGCAACATCAAAGATCCACAACACCCGGTCATCCAAAACAAATTTGGAAAGTCTACTCATATGTGGATCAAGGATGTAAGGAATCCAATTAATTCCTAGCAAGTGAATGTTCTATCGTGTTCTTTTCATGAAATTCAATGTTCAAAAAGTCATTCATGGAATTCATTGACATTATCAAAGCACTTCCACCCATTAAAGATTTATCATGCTTATAGGATTCTTCACACAAAACTTGTGTATAAACATCAAGAACATTTCCACAAACATCTTAACAAATTTGAAATCCGTGGAAGCTGTAACAAGTTTTTAAAAAGTACAATACATGCTTTCTCTACACAAGGAATCATTACGTTCAAGAAATTCAACAAGAACTTCATGCTTATCAATTTTTGCAATGTGTAGACTCAATTTGGCTTAATTTAATGTAACATCCACATCAAATTTCATCCACAATCTTCCCCAAACATCAATTGATCATGTTTTTTTTAATCCAAATCCCCAAAAATTTCATATTTTCAAAATTCTTCTTTTGCTCTATTTTGCTGTCCGAATTTTTGGCAATTTGGTACTCTTTCTTTTTGTAGTTTTTGTCTATGAAGATAGAAGGAGAAGAACAATCACTTAACACCTTGAATCAACCCTTGCCTTTTGGCTCTAGGCTGGATTCACACAACAGTTGATCACAAAAGATAAGGTATGATAGATTTAAAGAACAAAAACAAACACATATAAGATCATAAGAATTCAAAGAAGAAAAATATGATCCTTTAGCACAAGAACAAGAAAGCAATTAAAAGATAGTCAAACCTCTTGATGAGGACCAAGGCCCTGATACCGGAATGATGTCATTCCTTGGATTGAAGTTTCTCAATTCATTAGCTCAACCCTTAGAACAATTCACAATGAAACAAAGTTCCCAAGATTTATGTTTAGTAGTAGACTGACCAAGATTATGGAAAACCCTAACCAATGTACAAGTTTTACAAGACCTTCTACACCCTAAACCAAAGTGAAAGAATGCCTTAGAAGCAGTCTTTCAAGAATCCTACTTAGTTCATGTCAAGACTCTCTGAAGGAGATCAATTTGATCTTTTGCAAGAATTTGCTCTCAAAGAGAAATATATTTTGAGGTTATTCAATGATACTGTTTTCCTTCATGAGATGGTTGTAGATGAAATGCAATTCTTTTCAATCAAAGAATGGCCACCACCTTGGTATGAAGAAGTGGTTGCAAATTTTTATGGCAACATTTTAGTGGAAGATAGCTCTTGTTAAGACTTCATGACATTGATCTTTGTGGTAAGTATTATATTGATCTTTTAATCCACGGTAGTGACATTTCCCTTTTCAATGTAGGACTTGGAGATTTGAGGGTGAATCTTTTTGAAGAGAGAGGTACTGACGGAGATAAAAAAAGCACTAGAAGTTATGGCAAGACAAGAATTCCTAAATGTCCAACCATAAGTTCGAGGACAAATGAGTGAATGAAATTGACAATTTGATTTTTCTAGGAACTTGTGGAAGATTTCATTTAAAGACTCCAATGCATTTAAAAGAAGGAAATCAAGTCATTAAAGCATTGTTTTATATAAAGGAAGCTTGGTGGACAAATTTGGAGTAAAACGAATGCAAATCAGGAGTAATTTCAACATTGGTCATCCGGTCAAACCATGCAAATCGGTGGTAATTTCAACACTGGTCATTTGGTCAAATAGATTTGACCACAAATTTGTTGTTTTTAAATTTTAGTTTTTTATTAATTTTAGCCCTTATTTGATTAGGAGATTTCCAACGTGTCTCCAATCAATATTTTATTATTATTCAGGTTTAGTAGTTTTTTTTTTAATTAGGATTCTTAGTAGTTTCCCAATACTTGTTAGAAAGGATTAGGTAACTTATTTTGATTAGGTATCTTTTGTTATTATAAATAGCACTATTGTAAGACTAAGTTAAGCAGATCAATTATTGAATACAATTTGAGATTTGAGAACTTTTTCTATCTTCTGTGGTTCTTCTTTAGAACTCTTGACTTATTATTCAACTAGCTTGGGTTGTTTGTGGCGTCACCCATTGAAAATATTGGTTCACGCTGGAGAAACAATGTCATTTCAATATACATTCAAACATCAAAACTTCGTAATCTTCTAGGACAAAATTTCATACTTGTGTTTGGTCTAGCTAATCAAGAGCTAGGTTCACATCACCTCCCTTCCTGGAAAAGATTTGTCCTGAAATCTTCAAGTGTTGAAACTTAGATTTTATCAATGTAAGCTAACTTCCAAGCTGTTTCAATCAAAGCTCCTTGTCCTCCATCATTACCCCCCCCCCCTTCTTTAATGATTCATCCTCGAATCTTCAATTCCATTCCCTTCTTCTAACGTGGTGGTCTTTCTTTGATTGATATGTATTATGTCTCATATACAATAAATTCATTAGAAGAAGTAGCATATGCAAGGAATACTAACGATTGTAAGCTCAAAAGATATAAAATGATGTCAATCATAACTTCCATTGGTCTATTACCCAATAAGCATTGAACAAAAGAACATCAAAGTTAATAAATTTTAAGCTATAAAAATACACAATTCCTGCAATCAAGTCACAAATCTTGAATCCCATTACATATGGATTAACAATAAGTTAACTCTCACATATGTAACTCACAAATTCACTAAGTAGGGCATCATTATGCTCTTTCAAAAACAGAGCATAATTACACAATTCCAAAACTTTCAACACATCTATTTTCATGGCACAAAATATAATCCAAAACATCAAGTAATTCCACCATACATGCTAAACAAGGATTAGGCACATACCAATCATAAAAGCATCTTCAACTTCATTAAATAACAATTTATCATCATGAAACACCTTTTCATAAAATATAAACAAGCATTCTCCAACAACCATAGGTGTTTGCTTCATGTGTAGTCCTAAAACATGCTCTCTAAACAATATATTCAAAGGTTTAAGACTAACATTTCTCACACACTTCATATCATGATCCTCAAGATTCAACAACTTCAAGAATTTGTCATGCGTAAAACATTCAAGACCATAAGGTTTGAATCTAAGAAATACCAAAAGATATACAATCCATGCATTCATGTCTATATTAAAATCATGAAGTTTCAAAACATCCTCAAATGGCAAATTCTCAACATGATATGCTTTATCACCTAGTTTCAACTTTGAATAATACTTCAAATCCATAGAATTTCTCCCTATGCTCACAATGAAGTACATTTAAAAAAAAGTTAGATAATGATTTAGAATCATTCATGAATATGCACAATCGAACATAAAGATACAAATTATCATCAACAATTGCAACATCAAAGATCCACAATACCCTGTCATCCAAAACAAATTTGGAAAGTCTACTCATACATGAACCAAGGATGTGCTTTCACAAGGAATAAAAGTAATTCCAAGCAAGTGAATGGTCTATCGTGTTCTTTTCATGAAATTCAATGTTCAAAAAGTCATTTATGGAATTCATTGACATTATAAAAGCACTTCCACCCGTCAAAGATTCATCATGCTTAGAGGATTCTTCACACAAAACTTGTGTATAAAAATCAAGAACATTTCCACAAGCATTTTTATGTTCATAAAGTTCACACAAGCTCCTTAACAAATTTGAAATCCATGAAAGCTGTCACAAGAATTAAAGAAGTACAATACATGCTTTCTCTACACAAGGAACCATTATGTTCAAGAAATTCAACAAGAACTTCATTTTTATCAAGTTCATAAGCATTTTTACCTTCAAAATTCAAAAATTTGTCACTAAGTGTAGAGATAAGAGTATACCACCTCAACATTTCACTCATCCTCATTTGGTCCTTGTTATCTTTCTCCTTGATTAATTCTTCAAATTCCTAAAATTTTGGCACAAGAACACTAGAAGAAAAATGATTAGTGTAGGAAATAGGTGTAACAATTTCTTTGTTTATGATGAAAACCAAATCCCTCTCACTCTTTCTTTTTCATAATGGCTCCCATTTTCTCCTCTCAAATCTTTTCTTTCAACTCCACTCTTTTCTTTCTCAATCACACTCTCATTTTTCTCTTCACTCATATCTTTTTTCTCAATTTCATTCTTTTCTTCTCTTTCAAATCCTTGTTCCTTTTCAAACTCAATCTCATTTTACCTCTCAATTTCTTTCACTATTTCCTCACTTGCCATCTCTTTTGCATCTTCGATTAGAGGTTCTTTGTTACTCTTCCATCATTTTCTTTATCAACAATTGATTATCTTAGGCTTCTTGTGGTGTCAATGATCTTAGATTTACTCTTCTTTCATCCATTTTTGAAGGTGTACTTGTTATGGCATTTATCATATGCTCTAATTCCTATTTGCCAAGGAGTTCCTAGCAACAAATGAGTTTCCAGCATGAAAATCACATCACAAAGTACCTCATCCTTATAGTTAGCAATGGAATAGGGCATTCTCACTTGCATATCAAACAAAGCCTCTTCATCCCCATTCAACTTTTGTAGCTTTTAAGTTTTATGATGGCTCTCACACTTAAGCTCCAATCTTTCCACCACATATTTACTTACATAGTTCACCTCACACTTATGATCAGCCATCAAGCTACATACTTTCTCAAATATTTTGCATCTTGTAAGGAATAATGTTTTTCTTCGATCATTATCCTCATGAAGTGTCTCATTATCTTCAACTTTCTTCAACTCATGAAGTGTCACTTGAATTTGCACATGTATTCTAGAAGGTCTAGATTGGTGCTCATCTACCACTCTTCCTAAGCTCCTAACCTTTGAGTTCAAATCCCTCCAATTCTTTGTGTCATTTGACAATTGTTCCATTCTCTCCATAAGTGTGGAATAGCTAGCTTGAGATGATGTCCTATGCATGTACAAAAATGTACAAACAAGTAATCTGGAAAATTTTTTTTCTCTTTTTCACACTCTTTCAAGTCTGTCCCTTACTTAAATGAACTCACACTCTCTTGCCTTTTACTTTTTAAGGTTCTTAATACACTCTAATGAAGACTTTGCAATCACTCAAGTCAAGTATACAAAAGTATCCACAAAACTTATCAATTAGTCAAAACAACCAAATAATAAGAATCAAAGAGTTTGAATGCTAAAATAAAGATCAATCAACAAAACTTTTCATCAATTAATTGAAGAAGTCAATGACTTTTTATGAGAGGTATTCTATCAAACACCTTGAAGGCAAAGAATTTTGTGACAAAATTTTTTTCTACAATTTCACTTCACACAACCAAATCTTGTAGACTGAATTTGGCTTAATTCAATGTAATATCAACTTTAAATTTCATCCGCAATCTTCTCCAAACATCAATTGATCAAGATATAAAAGTTTTTTAAATACAAATCTCCAAATATTAAAGATTTTCGAAATTCCTCTTTACTCTATTTTGCTGTCCACATTTTGGGTCGTTTGGTACTCTTCCTTAGTTTTTGTTTATGAAGATATAAGTAGAAGAACAATCACTTAACATTTTGAATCAGCCATTGTTTTTTGCCTTAGGCTAGATTCACGCAACAATTGATCACAAAAGATAAGGTGTGATAGATTTAAAGAACAAAAACACACACATATAAGATCATAAGAATTCAAATAAGAAAAATATGATCTTTAGCACAAGAACAAGAAAGAAATTAAAAGATAGTCAAACATCTTGATGAGAACCAAGGCCCGATACCAAAATGATGTGATTCCTTTAGATTGAAGTTTCTCAATTCATTGGCTCAAACCCTTAGAGCAACTCACAATGAAACAAATTTCCCAAGATTCAAGTTTAGTAGTATATTGACCAAGATTATGGAATACCCTAACCAATCTACAAGTCTTATAAGACCTTCAACACCCTAAACCGAAGTGAAAGAATGCCTTAGAAGTAGTCTTTCAACAACCCTAATTAGTTCATGTCAAGACTCTTTCAAGAAGATCAATTTGATCTTGCAAGAATTTTCTCTCAAGGAGAAACATGTTTTTAGGTTATTCAAAGATCTCTTCAACTTACGAGATATGATATTGTATCCTGCAATTCTTTCTTGGGGTGTCAAAGACATACAACATTTTGCTTCCATTTCTTCATGCCTTCTTGATTCTTGATTCTTGAATTGAAATGTCATGACTTTATGATGGAGATCAAAGAATCAGTAGAAGTTATGGGGAACCAAAAATTCCTAAAGGTCCAATTATAAGTTCGAGGACAAATGAGCAAAGGAAATTAATAATTTGATTCTTCTAAGAACGTGAAGAAGATCTTCATTTAAAGACTCCAATGCATTCAAAAGAAGGAATCAAGTCATTAATTAAAGCATTGTTTTATATAAAGGAAGCTTGGTGGACAAATTTGGAGCAAAACGAATGCAAATCTGGAGTAATTTCAACATTGGTCATCTGCTACGAATTTGTTGTTTTCTAAAGTTTAGTTTTTTATATTACTTTTAGTCCTTATTTGATTAGGAAATTTCCAATGTGTTTCCAATCAATATTTTATTATTATTCAGGTTTAGTAGTTTTTTTTCAATTGGGATTCTTAGTGGTTTCCTAATACTTGTTAAGTAACTTGTATTGATTAGGTATCTTTTGTTATTATAAATAGGGTTATTGTAAGACTAAGTTAAGCAGATTAATTTTTTAATACAATTTGAGATTTGAGAGCTCTCTCTATCTTCTTTGGTTCTTCTTAGAACTCTTGACTTATCATTCAACTAGCTTGGGTTGTTTGCGGGTCACCCATTGGAAATATTGGTTCACTCTTGAGAAAGCGTCGGGTCAATATACGTTCAAGCATCAATACCTTATAATCTTCTGGGGCAAAATTTCATACTCATATTGGGTCTAGCTAATCAAGAGGTAGGATCACATGAGTTTTGGTATCAGAGCCTAAGGTTACATTACATGTTTACTATCTTTGTGTTCTTTGTTGTTCTTTCTTAAGAAAAAAAATCATAACTTTTCTTCATTTCTTCTTCTTCTTTGTATCTTTCTCATTGTTTCTTGGTATCTTGAATTGTTTCTTTGATTTCTTAGAGACCAAGATTTTACCTTTTTGTTGTTCTTGATATCTTGAATTGTTTCTTGGATTTCTTGGTGAACAAGATTTATTTCATTGTTTTTCTTGGATTTCTAGGAAAACAAGATTCTATCTTTTCATTGTTTCTTTGGTTTCTTGAACCCTAGAAGCATATTCTAGGCCAAAGTTCCTACCTTTGTTGATTATTTGCCATCAAAGTCAAAAAAAGAATTTTAAAAAAAGAGAAAGAAAATTCGAAATTGAAAATTGTGAAAGTTGATATCTTGTGGGAAATTGTGCTTGTTAATTTACCTATTCATTTTTTGGTTCATTAAAAATCAATTCCAAATAAAAAAGATCACATATTTGAATCTTTTGTTATTCAAATTGCAATTCTTGCATATTGACCTAATTCTTTATTTCTTTGGTTCTTGTCTGTCAATCTTGTGTGAACTAATTGATTCAATTGATTGATTGCTACTTACAATCTTTGTTTGTTGGTTGATTGGTCGATTGAAGTTCTCTTAATAATCGGAAGAAGAAAGAGCTGAGAAGAAAAAGGCATGAGGGGTGAGCTCATAAGAGAGAGAAAAAGCCATTGTTGTGTGTGATACAAGAGAGAAGAGTGATATTCTTTGAGTGAAACACGTAAGGAAGTGATGTGAGGAATATTTTAATCTAACCTTATTTCTTGTTATTAAATTCTTTTCAATGTCTAAACAGGAAATTAAACCGGAAGGTGGTGAAGACAGGTTCAAGGGCACGTTTAATGCAATAATGCAACAACTAGAGGCGTTGGACACGACAATCCAAACAATGAATGGATGATGTAGACGGGTAGAAAAGAATAAGGAGAAACTGCAAAATCTTACTCGAGGCTCCAAACGTGTAAATGAGTATTATAAAGAGATGGAAATTTCAATGAAGGGAGCACATAAAAAAGAGAGCGAGGTAGCTGCAATGGATAGATTTCTCAATGGCTTGAATGAAGAGATTTGGAAAGGGGTCTTGTCGTATTACTATGATTATCTTGAGGATATGGTACACATGGCCATCCAAGTTGAAAGAGACTTGAAGAATAGGAAGGCTTCTTAGTGCCCGTTTGGCCTAGCTTTAAAGCTCTTTTATATCTATTTTAAGCCAAAAGTTAGACCAAACAGAAATTATGAAAGCTAATAAAATTTAATTTTTTACAAAAAGAGCTTTTTTTTTAGAAGCTGAGTAAAAACAGCTTCTCATTCACAGAAGCTGCTTTTTTCTCCAAAACTACTCAGATTTACGGCTATAAGTTTGAAAGCTATCTTTACGCCAAGAAAAGGATCCTGTCAAAGGGATTGCTCAGTTTACCCAAATATCACCTCTTTTTCAGGGAGGATCGAACCCGGGACCTTCCGTTATCTTTCGGGAAGGTGA
>JAWZTD010041310.1:0-12425 GCA_035221335.1 Echites panduratus | reverse complement strand
TCATGATTAAGTCTAATATGTAATTGGAGTTCATTTTTGGCCACTTTTGCATACTAGAACTTGTTTTCTCACATGCTGAGGCGAAATTCATATGATTTTGGTTGACTTGGGGATGACATAAACAATTTCATATTGTGATTTTCATGCCCATTTCTATTATGGTAATCTTTCTTTTTTTTTTTTACACAATCCCAGATTTGAAGCATAATCAAAGACACTACCAAACCAATATGGAAAAGGAAAATTTCCACTTTTAACAAAGTGTCAAAACTATATAAAATTCCCAAGTTTGCCAAGATGCTAAAAAGTCATGTATATATAAACTCTTAAGTGTAGAAAAGAGTCAATATTGCAAAGACTTGGAGGTAAAATCCCTCTAAGTAACACCAAAATTAAACCATTCATTATAATAACAAAATATGCCTTTTAAACATGCCAGGATTGAAAGGGATAAAAAACTAAGTAGTCGTAGAAGGATTGGCTTGGGAATCTGCTGGAGGATCTGCATGGGTCTCAACTGGTTCAACACTTGGCCTAAGCTCATATTGGTTAGCCTCACTAAAAGTACTGGTCAGGCTCATTTCATTGAGACCAGCATCGGCTTCCATTTGCTTAGCGATTGTCAATATCAAATTGATCTCCACGTCCTCACCCTCCTCTGCTTCCCCATGTTCTTCCTCACTAAACGATTAGTCATCTGATGGGAAGGGCATGCTCATCTCATCAAGTTTGAAAGAGCCCTCCCAAGGTAAAGGGTACTCCTACTTGTTCTCCAACAAACTAGTGATGGAAGGCGAAGGCTTGTAATCTACAAACCTCTTGTTTTTTTTCATCATCCATCATCAGCCGGAAACCCAACTTCATGTCCTTGCATGACACCATTTCCCAAAGTTAGTGGCACAGCTCAGACTTCCAGAATTCATCTAGGACACTATCCTAGATAACCGGCAGTAGATCCCCATTTTCATATTCAAAGCGGCCCTTTATTTCATGAGCCTCTACTTCTGATTCTTTGTAGATCCTATGCATTTTAGACAGGCTCTTCTCCAACTGAGCCTTATCTTCTAACGACTATTTAATTGTTTGCAGTTGCCTGTTGTTGTCAACAGAGAGTTCATGGTTCTTCTACATCTCAACCCTCAAGGCTGTCTCATTCTTCTCTACATCATCTTCTAAAGCTCCGATATCCACCCAAGCCTACTCAAGAAATTTTGAAGACTGCAAAATTGGTGATTGGTACCTAAAATGTTCAACACTTAGTCAGAAACACATATATATATATCAACAAATGATCTTATACACTAAGTACAATAGCTAATCTACTCACTTTCATGTTAAAAAGAAAGAAATATTTCTTCAACTGCTCTAGTGACTTATGTGAGCTCTCCTAAATCTCACCAGTAGTGAAGCAGTGCTCATAAAATGCCTTAGCATTTTTCTTAGAGTTCATCTGATTGTTTCCCGAATCTTCTAGCCAAGTAGGAAGATTGGGTTTACCTCATTATCCCTAGAGATTTCTATGGACTCCTAATGAGCCCCTCTAGTTTGCTTGGCCACTTCTCCCTCCTAAATACTCCTAAATTGGCTGCGTTCTTTTTTTCACCAACCATGCCCAGTTGCACCTGGGAACTAGAGACAGGCAGTAGCAGATGCACAGTAGGGAGTCTAACCAACAGTGATGGCTAATTGCATGAACTTTGCCATCTTTTTTTTTTATATGAAAATATCCTCCAATCCTTACCCGATTGTCTGATCAATTATCATAATACTTCATCTCCTCAGACAAATTGGGACTCCTATTATTCCCTAATTTTGCTTCATTCCAAGGAAAGTTTATTTTGTCCAGACACGGGTGACGAACATATAAATAATCTGTCTTCTAATAGTGGATAGAAGTAGGTCCTTAAAGAATCAATATAGATTTCATCTTCTTCTAAGTATAGAAATACCCATGGGCCTCAGCATTCTTCAGACTTGTACTTTTGACAGAGCATAAAGCACATCCTCTATAACTCCAAACTTAATCTCACCTTACAAGCCCTACACACCAAAATGAAAGTAATGGTGGACCTAACTACATTCGGATTCAGTTGTCCAACCCTAACCTCAAAAAAATTCATTATATCTACAAAAATAGGGTGTAAAGGGAATCTTAACCCATCCTTAAAATGGGCCACATAAGTAGTACAAAATCCTGCCGAAGGTTGACGAATGCTCATGTTATTTGCCTCGATCCTCAACTCATGGTCTAGGGGAATCTTGTAGATACTCCTCAACCAGACAACATCTGTGAATATACACACCATGCTCTAATATTAGGGTATGCCAGCATCGTCCCCTGATCATGTGACAAATCGACCACGTTGGCATGATCGTCTGCATAAAGTGCCCATGGTTCCACATAGTCAAAAGCAGCCCTATCCAAACCTTCATATAGTGGTAATCTCTGACTTTCTCTCCATATTCGTACTTGGTGCTATGATAAACCGCACCAGGCCTATTGGTATCTGTGACTTCACTAATCCTTTAGACAACATCCTCCTCCTCAACCAACTCTTCTACAGAAAAAACTTCCCCCGTTGACACTCTCAGAGTCTTCCATTAACTGACCCACCTCCTCAAACAATTTCTCAAGTGAGGAATTAGTGCCTGCAAGCCACTCATTAGATAATGTCATAGAACTAGACATTATGGCAAACACAATTCTGAAAGAAAAATAAGATAGAGAAGATCAAGTACCCAATCCGCCCAAGTAAAAAGGCATCAACTCTCACTTAATCATACAAGCCAACAACTCTTATAATTTTAGTATCAAGGAACTTAATGACAAAAGAAAACTAGAACAAAATACTGAGATTTAGAAACATGGAAGTTAACATCTAGGAATTGAGACAATCAGTGAGAACTTAAATCCAAGAGAAGCTAAGCTATTTCATTTGCCAATTTCAACACCACCATGTTCACAAAATCAAAAGTTAACTAAACTTCCAAAATCACAAAATAATAATTCAACCACCTAAGTTCAGTACTCAGTTGCAAAATTTACATAACTCAATCGAGCAGCCCGTTGGAAAAGAAACCGCAGAGGACTCTTAAGGACAACACACCACCTCCTTCACCGTCAACACCCCTAAATCTAGAATTAAAGAATCAAAACAAAAAAGTCAAGAATAACATGGAGGAGTAAATTGCTAGAATTTCAACGAAAATAGAGCATTGGCACAACAGAAATTCAGAAAAGAGAAGAAAATAAAGGAAATGATTAAAAAGAAACTCCACTCCCCTTAAGTTGTGATTGCATCTCTAAACGGAATATTCCTTTGCTTTGTCTCCTCTACCCTCCCCCCCCCCCATGTTCAACTCTCAGCTCTCAGTTTTCTTTTTCCCTCTTTTATGTTCTTCTTATAGTTAAGAATAAAAAGGAGAAAAGTAAGCTGTTAGACAATTGTCCAAGCTCAGAATTTGATGCCATGAATATTCCCTGATGTCTCCTATCTATGATACTTCTTTTTGTAGATAGTTTAATCTGATGCCAAGTGTCTAAACATCTAACCCTTTATATCTTATATATATTTGTAACCTAGTACTATAAATATGGATGAATAAAAGCTGAAAGTTGCCTCTGGCCTTTACATTTTCTTAGTTGTTCTTTTTGTTCTTTACTTCTTTGTTACTATGGTTACTTTCATATATTTTATTGACATGGTATCAGAGCTTTCACAACCCTCAATGGCTACTGATTCTGAATCTGGTACTTCAATACCCATCAACTCAAATATTGATCAACTAATCATTGGATGGTTTTTAAGCAACATTTCCCCTGAGATTGGTTAAAAACTTATTGACTGTAAAACCTCTCATCAGTTGTGGAGTTCAATTAAAACTCTAGTAGGAACAAGGTCAAAATCTAGAGTCATGTATTACAAAGGAGAGCTTCAGAGAACTAGGAAATGAGGGCAAAAGATGGATGAGTATTTGAACATAACGGAGGAATTTACTAGTAGTCCTATAGATATTAATGATCTGATGCCACAAATCTTAGTTAGCCTAGATGCTAAATATACCCAATAGTTCTCCAAATTGAAGCCAAAGAGTCAATCACCTAGGTTGAGTTAAATCCTTGCTTTTCACCTTTGAAAGCAGGCTGGAACAACTGTAGAGCTTTAGTGCTACATATTTACCAAACTTGATTGCACATTTAGCACTCAAGGATAAACATAAATATCCTAGATCTAGGGACAACTATCCTACTTCTAGGGGAAATCATAGTTGTGGTAGATTAATGTTGAAGGGAAAACTAGGTCGAGGTCGTGGAAGATTCAAAGGTTACTCCAATAATAGCAGGCAAATATGTCAAGTGTGCAACAAGTTGATCACACTATTATTCAGTGCTTTCATAGATTTAATACAAGTTTTGGTGGTCCAAATGAACAAAATGACGGGGCATTTGATCAAAATAGTACTAGCCATGGGAGCTTCAACAACAATCTGGGAAATACTACAGATCTTGTAGCCTACATTGAATCTCTTGAGTTAGTGGCTGATTATGCATGATAATTGGATAGTGGTGCCAGCAATCATGTAGTGAATGATGCTGCTTTAATGGATCATAAAACCAACTACAATGGTAAGTGGAAACTCGTTATGGGAGATGGTAAGTCTCATGATATTAAACATGTTGGTAACATCACCTTGCCTTCCTCTTTCAAATTTTTTTCAATTGAATCAAGTCCTTCATGCTCTCAAAATCAATAACAATCTTCTCTCTATTTTGTAACGTACTAAAGATAACCATGTTTGAGTTTGTTTTGACCGTGCTAATTGTTTGGTGAAAGACATAACAACAAGTCAGAAGCTGCTAGTGGGGAAGGAAAGGAATGGACTTTACACACTTAATTCATCTTCTGACTCAAATTCTCAGCTTACAGTCTTCTATTCTTAGTGTTCAGCAAAGGACATCAGATTCTTGCACAATGTCATAGGACACCCCTCTAGTGCTTCTTTTCAAAATGCTTTCACATTGTAATGAAATTAATGTTAATAGAAAAGCTCATTTTTTTTTTTCTGTGAATCTTGCCAATATGGAAAGTTACATAAACTTCATTGTCTCTCTTCAATTTTTGTTACCAAGCATCCCCTTGAATTGATTCACTCAAACCTCTATAGACCAACACCACTCTCTTTTACTAGTGGACACAATTATTATATCAGTTTCATTGATGATCACACGAGTTTCATTTGGATCTACCCCTTAAAAGCTAAGAATGAAGCCTTCTTAGCCTTTGTTTCTTTCTAGGCTGTGACTGAAAAACAATTTGACAAAAATATTAAGATCATTCAGCATCACATTAGTGGGCAACCTATCATTGATTTTGCATTCAAAAATGGTATACAGACTAGAATTTCTTGCCCCTATACCTCACAACAAAAGGGAAAAGCTGAGAGGAAGCACAGATGCATAATGGAAATAGGTCTCACTATTTTAGAACAAGCAAAAAACCCCCTCTAACCTTTTGGTTGGAAGTTTTCCAAACTACTACTTACTTAATAAATAGACTACCCTTAGTCATCTTAAAGAACAAAAGTCCTTTTGAGTTACTGTATGGAAAATGACTAGATTATTCTTACCTACAACCTTTTGGTTGTGCTTGTTTTCCTTACTTGAGGCCTTACAATAAACACAAGCTAGACTTTCATACACAAAAGTGTGTCTTCACTGGTTACAACTCTCTACACAAAGGCTATAAGTGCCTCTCAGCTTCAGGGAGAACTTACATCTCTAGGCATATGGTCTTCAATCATAATGAATTTCCATATTCAGACTTGTTTCCTGTATTAAGTACAACATCTCAAAATAACTCATTTCATCATTCTTCTTCCTTTTTCTTTCCAATCAGTAATAGTTCACATTCACAAACTTCTCCATCAATAACAACTAATGCTGCAGGTATGGCTTTCACAAATCAATTGGCAAATTCAACCCATTCCAAAATAGATATGTCTTCTCTCCTTTCTCCTATGCATTTCACATCACCTCACACTAGTTCTTCTCCACCTAGACTTGTGAACATACCAGCATCTAACATATCCATACATCCTATGATCACTAGAAGTAAAGTTGGGATCCATAAACCAAAGCTTCCCTATGTTGGAGTTGTAGTCAGATAATATACCAAAGAACCTACATTTGCTCTTGAAGCCTTGTCACATCCCAGGTGGTCTCAAGCTATGAGACAAGAAATGGAAGCTTTAAAAATGAATCAAACCTAGGATTTAGTCCCATGACCTTCAAAGCACAAAATAATTAGGTGTAAATGGGTTTCTAAAACCAAGTTGAAACCTGATAGTACTATATTTCGGCATAAGGCACGATTAGTTGCTAAAGGGTTTCACCAAACACTTGGAATCGACTTCTTTGAAACCTTTAGCCTGGTAGTCAAGCCCTCAACAATTAAGATTATGCTTACGATGGCTGCTTCCTTTGATTGGCCTATGAGACAACTTGACATAAATAATGCCTTCTTGAATGGTATCTTAACTGAATAGGTTTTCATGGAACAGCCAACTGGTTTTGACAAATCCCTACACATGTTTGTACATTGAAGAAGGCACTTTATGGTTTAAAATAGGCTCCTAGAGCCTGGCTTGATAGATTGAAATATTTTTTTATCATGCAGGGCTTCCCTCACTCTTCATCTTCAGAAAAGGGTAATGTGTCTTGTTACTTTTGGTATGTGTAGATGACATACTGCTTGCTGGAAGTTTGCTACATGGCTTCATTGATGACTTGAACAAAATGTTGACTCTTAGAGATCTTGGTGCTTTGCATTATTTTCTTGGAATTTAGGTTTTCAAAGATTCCATAGGCATCTACCTACCACAATCCAAATACATTAATGATCTTCTGGAAAGATTTGACATGGAGTCCTGCAAGCCCTGCTCTACTTCTTTAATGATCAACAAAACACTCTCTGCAAATCATGGTGCTCCTTTTACTGAACCAACACTCTATCTGACTCAGACAAGGAACAACATAGCTTTCATTGTTAATAAGCTCAGTCAATTTCTTCAGTCTCTTAATGATATGCATTGGCAAGCCTCAAAAAGAGTTATGAGACATTTGAAAGGGACTTTTGACTATGGATTGCAAATAAACGCTTCAAGAGAACGTGATTTGGTTGGCTTCTTTGATGCAGATTTATGATCTTTCCTAGATGACAGAAGAAGTGTCGGAGTTACTATCTATATTTTGGCAACACTCAGGTGTCATGGTCCTCAAAGAAACAACCTATTGTAGCCAGGTGAAGTGCAGAGTCTGAACATATAGCACTGGCCCTTCTAGCTGTAGAATTTTGCTGGACATAATCACTTTTCAAGGAATTGAATTTTGTCCCCTCATCCACTCCAACAATCTAGTGTGACAATATCTGTGCTATTGCTTTTTTCTAATATTTGATAATTTATTGCACTAAACAAATTATGAATTTCCATAATATAAGAAAATGATTAAATAAATGGAGAATAAAAACCAGCTATTTACAACCGAAGGTAGCAGAAAAATTAGAATGTTACACTATATATTTGTTATATTTTGTATTTGATTATATCTTTAAAAATATTATTTTCCATAATATATAATTAAATTTTTTTATTGGTATTGTTTTATTATAAAAACTAGAATGATCACCCGCTTAATGCGTGGAAAAGATATAAAAGATGATATATAAAAAGGTTAAATTCTTCTTTAGATGTAGAAAAATAAATTTGATAAAAAGTTAAATAGATATATATTCTTAAAGAGTAATTTGATTCACAAAATGATTCAAAGAGGTCCTTAACTTTTTTTTAAAAAAAAAAATAGGATATAATATATATACTAAAGGTTAAAGAACTCTTTTTGACGAATGACTTATGTTAAAAAGGATTTTTACATGAAATAATATTTCAACACATCAATTTTAATGAAGCAATATAATTATATTATTTATGAAATGGTAAAAAACTCTAAAAATCTTGCAAGTAAATTCTACAAGAACGAAAAATAGATAAAACGACGTCTTCCCATGCACCAACTTGCCTTTTCATTGATATTGACCAAATGAAATTGGAGGCTTAGCAATAGAGTAAGTTTTTCTTGATTGAATCCCTTCGCAAAATCAACAAAACTTTAAAAGTTCAAATTCAATCTCATTTATAATAAAGAAAAACACAGAAAATCCTAAACCTTTTCTTGTTAGTGATGTTTATTCTAGTTTTCGATGGCACTTTCCATCCAAAGTCATGCAGTATTGACAAAAGTAACTGTTAAATATAAGATGCACATCTTAAATATAAGAATTTTGTGAACAATAATTAGGAATATTGAATAAATGTGATTTTTATAAAGATGGAAGCTGGAGAAGAGAAGCCCAAACCCCTTTCTTATTAGAATTGTTTTTTTCTAATTTTGAATGACACGTTCCTTCCAAACCTATGTAGGATAGAAAAAAAAAATCTGTTAAAGATATTCATATAAAAAAAATGAATTTGAAATGTTAGCCCAAAGTATGATAGTTTTATGAGCAATTTTCAATAAAGAAAGAAAAGGGTTTTAGAAAGATATATGATAAAGAGAAGTTAAAGATGTATATATTCATCCACGTAGATAAAAAGATTTGAGCTAGTTTGTTCCTAAGAATCTAATTTAAAAATATATATTGCATTAATTAAGAGTCTATTTTAATACTATATAATTAAAATTATATATTACCTTCGTCTCATAAACATAGTTCATTTTGTTTTTTCACTTATCTTAATAAAAATTAGTTATTATAATTAATGTAATTAATTTTAAGAGTAATTTTACTTTTGTACCTTGTATTTAATTTATTGGAATTGAAACTAATAGATATGAAGAGATAATTAATGATTGTAATTTAGTCTTTTAATATATAACCATCCCTCTCTAAAAAAGAAACTGGATCATAATATAATTTGAGATTAAAGAAAAAGGAAATGTTGACTATAGTATAATATAATATTATAGTTAGACAATAGATAGATTCTTTGAAAAACGATTGAGAACAAAGACTCTACTTTAATAATATATAATTAAATTATCTATAATATAATAGATTGATTCTTTAGAAAAAGAAAATATATTGATTCAATTTCTCTCTAACATTTGTTATATATAATTTATTTTTTAATTATATAGCTGAATTTTTTTAAATTTGAGAGCTTGCTTTATATATAAATATATAAATATAATTGATATGCAGATAAAACATAAAAAATAATTTTTCATAAGTTCATCTTTTAATATGTATAATTTATTATTTAATTACTCATTGTAAATCGAAAAAGAACATAGGTAAGGTAGAATATTTGTTATATAATTTATTGAATTTTTTAATTCAAAATTAAAAAGAACATAGGTAAAGTGACATATTTCAGGTCATAAACAATTGAAAAATTGAAGTTTTTTCAAGTTTGGGAGTTTCCTTTACATATATACTAGATTGAAACCGCTTGGGTACAATAATTAAAGGTAACATTTTCTAATGAGGGAATTTGGTAACATTTTAGATAATGCCAATTTATTGTCTTTATAGGCATAGAGTCAAGTATATCTTTATCTTTAGTATTTAGGTGATCTTTGTAAAGCAATAATAAATGAAAAATAATTAATTAGTTCATGTGAAATTTATGTAGAAATATAAAAATAAAAATTAGAGTGGAAAAAAAATCAAAGCTACGAATCACCTATCAATTTGCACTGCTTGTGCAGTGAGTAGGCATTTGGTATAATAATCTAAGATAATATTTATTTATTTACAAATATATTATGAGAGAGTAATTTATTAAATTTAGATAATATTATATATTAATTAGAGGTTTATATTGCTCATCATAAAAAATTAAGAAAAATAAGTTTAGAGAAAATTAAGGAAAAATAATTTTAATTAAAAAATATATTTTATTAGAAGTCAACCTCACTAACATTGTTATGCGTTTCATGAAACTATTATTCCTATAATTCAAAAAAAGAAAGAAGAGAGACTATTATCAACAAACTATTAATTAGAGTTTTGCAAATATCTTATTCATCAAATTGTGGAAATATCTTATTAAGTTTAGAGAAAATTATGGAAAAATAAATTTAATAAAAAAAATTATTTTACTGAGAGTTAACATCTACAGACAAAAGTCACTTATTGAATAAAAAAAATACTTGTAGAGGATTCAATATCGAGAGAGAGAAAAAACTCACTCATTGATGAAGTGATTTCGCAATGCATTTTATGAAAATACCATTCCTATAATTCAAAAAGGAAGAAAAGAAATTTATGAAAAGAGTGACTAATAAAAAAAAATGTACCTTGGAGAAATGTTGAGAGAAAGGTCTCATTGACTTAGAAGAATGAATGAGCAATTTGAGAAGAGTTAGATATTTATATATAGAAAAATGAAACATGAATAGTCAATTGTCTAGAAGATTGTAAGTTAAAAAGATAAGGTTCAGTAGATTTGTGTACGAAGAAGATGAAAAGATCAATATTTTTTTGATATTTATTGAATAGTTTAAACTAAACAAATATATAATTTATAATTATTATTATCTTTTTTTAAAAAAATATTGATATTAATATGAATAAATTCATTAAATCTTTGTTTTATTATAAATATTTTTGTTTATTGTATTTGAAAGGAAATTAATAAAAAATGTAATATATATAATTAGCTTTTTTAAAAAAATTTGAAAATGAAAATGTCTAATAAATTAGGAATATTATTCATTAATAATCAGTCTTGTATGAATTAGAAATATTCATTAAATTAAATTTATCTTGAATATATATTTTTATATTTGATATTTGGTTATATCCTGTAAAAATAATATTTTTCATAATAGTTAATTAAAATTTTTTTATTATTGTTATATGATAAGATATGCTCCAATCCAAAAGGGTGTTGGTATGATTCAAACTCGATATATACCTATGGTTTTCCCACAGTCCATTCCACCTATAGAAATGTTATTATGGGCAACGGAATTCAAATTATTTTTGAACTATCTAGTTAAGTCTCTAATGATCAAAGTTAACAGTCAACTATCTTTTTTTAAAAAAAATAAAAATAAAAATTAATCAAATACCCTTATGATTTAATTTTTTCTTTTTAGAATTTAGTTTATAAAATATTTCTTAAAAAAATATTTTTTATAGAGTAAGTTATTTTTTCTTATAAAAGACATTTGACACTTAGAGATTTGAGCTCCTTTGCACAAATAACATTTCCCTATATAAATATAAATACATATATATGTGTGTATGCGCGTGCATGAATATAATAGATAATATATTAATCCCTAAAATTTACAATTTTGGTGGTTATAGCCCCAATTTTTTTTTACTTTTATTTTTACGATTCACTAAAAAAGAATTTCATATTCTTCAACATTTTTTAATATAAATTTTTTGTTTCATAATCATTTTTCAATTTTTTTATTATGATTTTTTAACATTTTTAATTTTTTTTATGTATTTCATATTTTATATTTTCTTTTATGTAAAACTTTTGAACATGAGTTAATCATCTTATTTATTTTGATTAAAAGTTAATTCATAAATTTACAACTTTTCTGTTTTTTTTTTTTGTTACTAATTCCATTTGTTAAATGTTTATTAAAAGTTTGGTTTGGATTTCGTATCAAAACTATTTTTTTAAGAAATTAGGGACAATTTAAAAAGTTTCTAAATCACCACAAAATTTGTTATTGAAGCAAAATTTGATGAACATTTTTTTCTTCTGTTTTACGAAACATTTCTACTTTTTTTTTTTCTTAAAACAGTTCTCAAGAACAATAAAATAAAAATAGAACCGAACAAAATCTTGATTTTGGTTAAAACTTAAAAGGATCATTGCACAAAATAAATAAGTAAAGGGTGGTCATATTCACACTACAAAGAACTATTTAGTATTACTCATCCACTTGTTAATACATATCTCATTTTTATTTACAAACAATCCCATTTAGTCAATATTACCCTCTTAACTAAACCTGATTTCTATACAACTCCCTTCCTATTTTATTTACACACTCTCACAATTTTTTTTTTTTGAAAAAAAACAATGGATTAAACAAAATCTGTTGCTTTCTCCCATTTTCTTCCATCTTTCCCAAAGTTCTTCTTCTCCAGCAGGCTACCGACCACGAGGCTCATCTCCAGCACTCCACAACCGAACCAAAACCACAGTCGCCGTCGACACGAGCCGCATGTCCCACTGCCAGCACTATCGTTGGAGCTCAGCATCATTACTTTAAATTTCGTAAGTTCATTTTTTTTTATTTTTTAAATGTTGTTCTTGATAGTGTGATGTACTAGTACAATGATATAATTTGTATTATCTTGCTTTGATATATATTTATGAGATTGATATTA
>JAWZTD010041281.1:0-12430 GCA_035221335.1 Echites panduratus | reverse complement strand
AAAATCTTTAAAACTCTCAATAAGAATAATTGTTAAAATTTCTTGTGAATTTTACACTAATTTGGCTCACAATAGGTGTTTCTTAAAAACACCAGAACACAAATGACAAAATAGCCAATAGTTTCTTATTTTCCTTCTTGGGAACGAAATTTTTAAAGAAGGATTAAAATCACGCTAAAATCGATATGTGAATAGGTTTGTGGTCCTGCCCATTCGGCCGTCCTATTCAGTTGGGCACAATGGGCCAAAAACGATAGCCCAAGTCAAAACCACCTATTTTATGTTTTCTACAATTTAGAAATTAATAGTGTGTTGAATTAAATACATCTTTTCAAAATTTCTTTTGGGCCTTGATAATGATTCTCCAAACTCAACCTCTTAAAAATCTCTGAACTTCCTCATAAAAATAAATTTAAATAATTTCATTTGATATATATTAAAAAATTTAACTCCTAATAGTTGTTTTTTATAGCCTCTAGAAGCGTCAATGTTGAAATAGGAATTTTTTTTTCTTTGTGTGGAATGAATTTTCTATAAAATGGATCAAAACTTCTGTAAATCTATTTATGAATGGGTTCCATGTTCTGTCGATTCTGCCATCACATTTTGAGGGGTGAAAGGAACGAAATTATGTTTTCAGATAATACCGGCTATTTTAAATTTTATACAATGTATAAATCAATGGTGGAGGGCATTAAATCTTTTCGTCTCGAACTTTCACTTGTATCTCACTAATGTGTATTCAAACTCAACCTCTTGGAAATCCTTAAAACTCTCAATGAGAATAATAGATAAAAGATAATTTGAATTTTATACCAATTCGGCTCACAATAGTTGTTTTTTAAAACACGAGAGCACAAATGATGAAGTTTCCAATAGTTTGTTGTTATCCTTCTTGTGAATGATATTTGTAAAGATGTCTGAAATCCTCATTAAAATTGATATCTGTCTCCCCACCACATTCTAATGGGCACAACGGCCAAGCTATTCTAAATTTTATACAATATATAAATTAATGGTGGAGTGCATTAAATCTTTTTCTATCGAAATTTTCTTGTATCTCACTAATGTGTATCCAAACTCAACCTTTTGAAAATCTTTAAAACTCTCAATAAGAATAATAGTTAAAATTTCTTGTGAATTTTACACTAATTTGGCTCACAATAGGTGTTTTTTAAAAACACACCAGAACACAAATGACAAAATAGCCAATAGTTTCTTGTTATACTTGTTGGGAATGAATTTTTTAAAGATGGATTAAAATCACACTAAAATCGATATGTGAATATGTTCGTTGTCATGCCCCTTCGGCCATCACATTCAAATGGGCACAATGGGCCTAGATCGATTGTCCAAGGCAAAACCTCCTTTTTTTTTTTTCTCAAATTGAGAAATTAATAGTGTGTTGAATTATATACATCTATTCAAAATTTCTTTAGGAGCGTTATAATGATTCTCCAAACTCAACCTCTCAAAAATCTCTAAAATTCCTCCTAAAAATAAATTTAAATAATTTCATTAGGTTATTAAAAAATTTAAATCTTAATAGTTGTTTTTTATAGCCTCTAGAAGCGTCAATGTTGAACTTGGAATTTTATTTTCTTTGTGTGGAATGAATTTTCTGTAATATGGATCAGAACTTCGGTAAATCTTTTTATGAATCGATTCCACATTCCGTCGATTCTGCCATCACATTTTGAGGGGTGGAAGGAACGAAATTATGTTTATAGATAATATAGGGTATTTTAAATTTTATACAATGTATAAATCATTGGTGGGGGCATTAAATCTTTTTCTATCGAACTTTCACTTTTTTCTCACTAATGTGTATCCAAACTCAACCTCTTGAAAATCTTTTAAATTCTCAATAAAAATATTAGATAAAAGTTCATTTGAATTTTACACTAAATTGGCTTACAATAGGTGTTTTTTAAAACACAAGAACACAAATGATGAAGTTGTGAATAGTTTGGTTTTATCCTTGTTGGGAATGATATTTGTAGAAATGCATGAAAAAGTAGTTAAAATCGATATATAAATAGGTTCGTTGTCCTACCTATTCCCCCACCATATTCTAATGGCGGAACTGCCCTACTATTTTAAATTTTATACAATGTATAGATCAATGGTGTGGGGTGCATTAAATCTTTCTCTATCTAAATTTCTCTTGTATGTCACCAATGTGTATCCAAACTCAACCTCGTGAAGATTTTTAAAACTCTCAGTAGGAATAATAGATAAAATTTCTTTTTAATTTTACACTAATTTGGCTCACAGTAGGTGTTTTTTAAAACACTAGAACACAAATGACAAAATAGCCAATAGTTTCTTGTTATCCTTGTTGGGAATAAATTTTTTAGAGGATTAAAATCATGCTAAAATCGATATGTGAATAATCTCGTTGTCCTGCCCATTCAGACACAACATTCAATTGGGCACAACAGCCCTAAAGCAATTGTCTAATTCAACACCTCTTATTTTAAGTTTTCTACAATTTAGAAATTAATTGTTGTGTTGAATTAAATACATCTATTCGAAATTTCTTTGGGACCTTGATAACGATTCTCCAAACTCAACCTCTCAAAAATTTCTAAAATTCCTCCTAATAGTTGTTTTTTAAAGCCTCTAGAAGCGTCAATATTGAACTAGGATTTTTTTTTTCTTTGTGTGGAATGAATTTTCTATAAAATGGATCAAAACTTCCGTAAATCTTTTTATGAATCTGTTCCACATTCTGTCAATTCTACCATCACATTTTGAGGGATAGAAGGAACGAAATTATGTTTTCAGACAATACCTGCTATTTTAAATTTTATACAATATATAAATTAGTGGTGGGGGCTTTAAATCTTTTTCTATTGAACTTTCACTTGTATCCCACTAATGTGTATCCAAACTCAACCTCTTGAAATCCTTAAAACTCTCAATGAGAATAATAGATAGAAGTTCATTTGAATTTTACACTCATTTGGCTCATAATAGATGTTTTTTAAAACACGAGAACACAAATGATGAAGTTGCCAATAGTTTGTTGTTATCCTTGTTGTGAATGATATTTGTAAAGATGCTTGAAATCGTGTTTAAAATCAATATGTGCATAGGTTCATAGTCCTACCTATCCCCAACCACATTCTTATGGGAACAACCACCAAGCTATTTTAAATTTTATAGAATATATAAATTAATGGTGGAGCACATTAAATCGTTTTTTGATATAAATTTCTCTTGTATCTCACTAATGTGTATCTAAACTCAACCTCTTGAAAGTATTTAAATCTCTCAATAAGAATAATAGATAAAATTTCTTTTGAATTTAACACTAATTTCTCTCACAATAGTTGTTTTTTAAAAACACTAGAACACAAATGACAAAATAGCTAATAGTTTCTTGTTATCCTTGTTGGGAAGGTATTTTTTAAAGATGGATTAAAATCACGCTAAAATCGATATGTTAATAGGTTCGTTGTCCTGCCAATCCGGCTTGCACATTCAATTGGCCGCAACTGCCCGAAAGCAATTGTCTTAGACAACACCTCCTATTTTATGTTTTCTAGAATTTAGAATTTAATAGCTTGTCTAATTAAATACATCTATTCAAAATAATAATTCTCCAAACTCTACCTCTCAAAAATCTCTAAAATTCTTCATAAAAATAAATTTAAAAAATTTCTTTTGGATATTAAAAAAATTTTCCTCCAAATAGTTGTGTTTTAAAGCCTCTAGAAGCGTAATTGTCAAACTGGGAATTTTTTTTCTTTATGTGGAATGAAGTTTCTATAAGATAAATCAAAATTTTGGTAGATCATTTTATGAATCAGTAAACTTTTTGTCGATTTTGCCATCACAGTTTGAGTGGTGGACAGAATGAAATTATGTTTTAACTTAATACCGGCTATTTTAAATTTTATACAATGTATAAATCATTGGTGGGGTGCATTAAATCTTTTTCTATCGAACTTTCTCTTTTATCTCACTAATGTGTATATAATTTCAACTTCTTGAAAATCCTTAAAACTTTAAATAAGATTAATACATAAAAAATTCTTTTGAATTTACACTAATTTGGCTCAAAATATGTGTTTTTTTAAACAACAGAACACAAATGATGAAGTAGCCAATAGTTTGTTGTTAATTCTTATAGGGAATGATATTTGTAAATGATAAAATAGCCAATAGTTTCTTGTTATCATTATGGGAAATGAATTTTTTAAAGATGTATTAAAATCACGCTAAAATAGATATGTGAATAGGTTTGTTGTCCTGCCCATTCAGCCACCACATTCAATTTGGAGCAACGGCCCAAAAGCAATTGTCTAAGGCAACACCTCCTATTTTATGTTTTCTAGAATTTAGAAATTAATTGTGCGTTAAATTAAACACATCTATTCAAAATTTCTTTTGTACCTTGATAATAATTCTCCAAACTCTGTCTCTCAAAAATCTCTAAAATTCTTCATAAAAATAAATTTTAAAAATTTCATTTGGATATTAAAAATTTTTTCCTCCAAAATGGTTGTGTTTTAAAGCCTCTAAAAGAATAAATGTTGAACTAAGAATTTTTTTTTCTTTGTGTGGAATGAATTTTCTATAAGATGAATCAAAATTTCGGTAGATCTTTTTATAAATCAGAAAACTTTCTGTCTATTCTGCCATCACACTTTGAGTGGCGGACGGAACGAAATTATGTTTTAAGGCAATACCAGCTTTTTTAAATTTTATACAATGTATAAATCATTGGTGGGGTGCATTAAATCTTTTTCTATCGAACTTTCTCTTGTATCTCACTAATGTGTATCCAAATGCTTCCTCTTTAAAATCTTTAAAACTCTCAATAAGATTAATACATGAAATTTCTTTTGAATTTTACACTATTTTGGGTCACAATAGATTTTTTAAAAACAGTAGAATACACATGATGAAGTAGCCAGTAGTTTGTTGTTGTAATTGTTCGGAATGATTTTTGTAAAGATGGATGAAAATCAGGCTAAAATCAATATGTGAATAGGTTTGCTGTCCTGCCTATTTGACCACCACATTTCGAATGGGCCCAAAGGCCCGAAAGTAATTGAATAAAACAACACCTACTATTTTAAATTTTTTTTTCTATTTAGAAATTAATAGCGTGTCGAGTTAAATACATCTTGTCAACATTTCTTTTGTATCTTGATAATGATTCTCCAGACTCAACCTCTCAAAAATCTATGAAATTCTTCATAAAAATAAGTTTAAAAAATTTCATTTGGATATAAAAAAATTTCTCTCATAATAGTTGTTTTTTAAAGCACCTAGATGCGTAAATGTTGAACTAGCATTTTTTTCTTTGTGGGGAATTAATTTTCTATAAGATGGATCAAAACTTATGTAAATCTTCTTATGAATTGGTTCCACGTTCTGGAGATTCTGCCATCACATTTAGATTGGAGGAAGGATTGAAATTATTTTTTCAGACATTACCTACTATTTTAAATTTTATACAATGTATAAATCAGTGGTGGGGGGGCTTTAAATCTTTTTCTATTGAACTTTCACTTGTATCTCACTAATGTATCCAAACACAATGTATAAATCAGTGGTGGGGGGCTCAGAATAGGGTTTTTTTAAAATACTAGAACACAAATGCTGAAGTAGACAATAGTTTGTCGTTATCCGCGTTAGAAATGAATTTTTTTAAAGATGCATGAAAACCTCTCTAAAATAGAGATGTGCATAGGTTAGTTGTCATTCCCATCCCCCCACCACATTCTAATGAGCGAAATGGTAAAGCTATTTTAAATTTTGTACAATATATAAATCAATGGTGGGGTGCATTAAATCTCTTATATCTCACTAATGTGTATCGAAACTCAACCTCTTGAAAATCTTTAAAACTCTCAATATGAATCGGTTCCACGTGCTGCCTATTCTGCCATCACATTTTTAGTGGTGGAAGGAATGAAATTATGTTTTCAGGCAATACCTGCTATTTCAAATTTTATACAATGTATAAATCAATGGTGGGGTGCAACAAATCTTTTTCTTTCAAAATTTCTCTTGTATCTCACTAATGTGTATTCAAACTCAAATTCTTGAAAATCTTTAAAAGAACCAATAAGAATAATAGATAAAATTTCTTTTGAATTTTACACTAATTTGGGTCATAATAGATGTTTTTTAAAACACCATAACACAAATGATGAAGTAGCCAATAGTTTCTTGTTATCCTTGTTGGAATGATTTTTTTAAAGCTGGACTAAAATCGATATGTGAAGAGGTTCATTGTCCTGCCCATCCCCCCACCACATTAAATTGGAGGCAACGGCCCGAACACAATTGTCTAAGGCAATACCTCATATTTTAAGTTTTTTACAATTTAGAAATTAATAGTGTGTCAAATTAAATACATCTATTGAAAATTTCTTTTGTAGCATGAAAATGATTCTCCAAACTCAACCTCTCAAAATCTCTGAAATTCGTCCTAAAAAATAAATTTTAAAAATTTTATTTGGATCTTAAAAAAATTTCTCTCCTAATAGCTATTTTTTATAGTCTCTAGAAACGTAAATGTTGAACTAAGAATTTTATTTTGTTTGTGTGGAATGAAGTTTCTCTAAGATGAATCAAAATTTCGATAGATCTTTTTATGAATCAGTAAACTTGCTATCGATTCTGCCATCACATTTTGAGTGGTGGGCCGAAAGAAATTATGTTTTAAGGCAATGCCGACTATTTTAAATTTTGTACAATGTATAAATCATTGGTGGGGTGCATTAAATGTTTTTCTATCAAAATTTCTCTTGTATCTCACTAATGTGTATACAAACTCTTCCTCTTTAAAATCTTTAAAACTCTCAATAAGATTAATATATAAAATTTCTTTTGAATTTTACAATATTTTGGTTCACAATAGATTTTTTTAAAACAGTAGAACACACATGATGAAGTAGCCAATAGTTTGTTGTTGTCCTTGTTCAGAATGATTTTTGTAAAGATGGATGAAAATCATGCTAAAATCAATATGTGAATAGGTTTGTTGTCCTGCCTATATGACCACCACATTTCAATGGATTGAATGGCCTGAAAGTAATTGCCTAAAACAACACCTACTATTGTAAATTTCTTTCTATTTAGAAATTAATAGTGTGTCGTGTTAAATACATCTTCCCAAAATTTCTTTTGTATCATGATGAAGATTCTCCAAACTCAACCTCTCCAAATTCTATGGAATTCTTCATAAGAATAAGTTTAAAAAATTTCATTTGGATATTAAAAAAATTTCTCTCCTAGTAGCTGTTTTTTAAAGCATCTAGAAGCGTAAATGTTCTAGCATTTTTTTCTTTGTGGGAATTAATTTTCTATAAGATGGATCAAAACTTCTATAAATATTTTTATGAATCGGTTACACGTTCTGTAGATTCTGATATCACATTTAGAGGGTTGGAAGGAACAAAACTATTTTTTCAGACATTACCTGCTATTTTTAATTTTATATAATGTATAAATTAATGGTGGGTGCATTACATCATTTTCTATCTAACTTTCTCTTGTATCTCACTAATGTGTATCCAAACTCAACCTCTTGATAATCCTTAAAACTCTCAATGAGAATAATAGATAAAAGTTCATTTGAATTTTACTCTAATTTGGCTGACAATAGTTATATTTTAAAAACACCAGAACACAAAGACAAAACAACTAATAGTTTCTTGTTATCCTTTTAGGGAATGAATTTTTCAAAGATGGATTAAAATTGTTATGTGAATAGGTTCGTTGTCCTGCCCATTTGGCCACCACATTCAATTGGGCGCAATGGCCTGAAAGCAATTGTCTAAGGCAATACTTATTATTTTATGTTTTCTGGAATTGAGAAATTAATAGTGTATCGAATTAAATATATCTATTCAAAATTTCTTTTGCACCTTGATAATAATTCTCCAAACTCTACCTCTCAAAATTCACAGAAGTTCTTCATAAAAATAAATTTAAAAAATTTCATCTGCATATTAAAAAAGTTTTCCTCCAAATAGTTGTGTTTTAAAGCCTCTAGAAGCGTAAATGTCGAACTGGGAATTTTTTCTCTTTGTGTGGAATGAAGTTTCTCTAAGATAAATCAAAATTTTTGTAGATCTTTTTATGAATCAATAAACTTTCTGTCGATTCTGCCATCATATTTTAATAATCCTAGTTGAACATTTGCTCTTCTCGAGGCATTAAAATAAGCAACTATTAGGAGAGAAATATTTTTAATATCCAAATGAAAATTTTTAAACTTATTTTCATGAGGAATTTCAAAAATTTTTGAGAGGTTGATTTTGGAGAATCATTATCAAGATACGAAAGAAATTTGTACAAGATGTATTTAATTCGACACACTATTAATTTGTAAATTGTAGAAATATTCACATTGGAACTATTGCTTTAAACAATTACTTTCTGGTGGTTGTGCCCATTAAAATGTGGTGGAGGAATGGGCAGGACAACGAACCTATTCACATATCTATTTTAACGAGGCTTTCATCCATCTTAACAAAAATCATCCACAAGAAGGATAACAACAAACCATTGGCTGCTTCATCTTTTGTGTTCTGGTGTTATATAAAACACCTATTGTGATCATAATTAGTGTAAAATTTAAATGAAATTTTATGTATTATTCTTATTGAGACTTTTAATGATTTTCAAGATTTCAAGTTTGGATACAAATTTGTGAGACACAAGGAATATTTCTATAGAAAAAGATTTAATGCACTCCACCATTGATTTATACATTGTATAAAATTTGAAATAGCCGTTGCGTGAAATCATACTTCGTTCCGTAGAGCCCATCAGAATTAGATGGTAGAAACTAGAGAAAAAGGAACTGATTCACAATTCCAGTTTCTTGAGGTTTTGATCCATTCTTGTAGAAAATTAATTCCACTAAAAGAAAATAAAAAAACAATAATCCTTTTGAACAGTTGTGTTTCTAGAGGCTTAAAAATAAGCATCTCTGTTGGGAAAAATATTTTTAATATCCAAATAAAATTTTTAAATTTATTTCCATGAGGAATTTCAGAGATTTTTGCGACTTTGATTTGGAAAATCATAATCAAGATACAAAAGAAATTTGGACAAGATGTATTTAATTCGATACATTATTAATTTCTAAATTGTAAAAAAAATCAAAATAGGAGTTGTGGCTTTAAATAATTACTTTCTGGTTGTTGTGCCTATTAAAATGTGGTGGTGGAATAGGCAGGGCAAGGAACCTATTCACATATCTATTTTGACAAGGTTTTCATCCATCTTAACAAAAATCATGCGCAAGAAGGATAACAACAAACTATTGGCTACTTCATCTTTTGTGTTCTGGTGTTATAAAAAACACATATTGTGATCATAATTAGAGTAAAATTCAAATGACATTTTATCTTTTATTCTTATTGAGAGTTTTATTGATTTCCAGGATTTCGAGTCTGGATACAAATTAGTGAGATACTAGGAAAATTTTGATAGTTAAAGATTTAATGCACTCCACCATTGATTTATACATTCTATAAAATATAAAAGAGCTGATGTTGCATGGAATCATACTTAGTTCCGACGAACCCATCAGAATTAGATAGCAGAAACTAAAGAAATAGGAACTGATTCAAAAATCCAGTTTCGTGAGGTTTTGATCCATCTTTTAGAAAATTCATTCCACACAAAGAAAATTAAAAAAAAATCATCCTAGTTAAACATTTGTGTTCCTAGAGGCTTTAAAATAAGCATATATTATTGCATAAATATTTTTAATATCCAAATTATAATTTTTAGCTTATTTTCATGAGAAATTTTCGAGAGGTTGATTTTGGAGAATCATTATCAAGATACGAAAGAAATTAATACAAGATATGTTTAATTCGACACACTATTAATTTCTAAATTGTAGAAAAATTAACAGAGGAGTTGTTGCTTTAAACAATTACTTTCCTGTTGTTGTGCAAGTTATAATGTGGTGGCGGAATAAGCAGGACAAGGAACCTATTCACATATCTATTTTTACAAGGTTTTCATCCATCTTAACAAAAATCATTCACAATAAGGATAACAACAAACTATTGGCTACTTCAACTTTTGTGTTCTGATGTTATATAAAACACATATTGTGATCATAATTAGAGTAAAATTCAAATGACATTTTATCTTTTATTCTTATTGAGAGTTTTATTGATTTTCAACATTTCGAGTTTGGATACAAATTAGTGAGATACTGGGAAAATTTAGATAAAAAAAGGTTTAAAGTACTCCACCACTTATTTATACATTGTTAAAAATTTAAAATTGTTGGTGTTGCCAGGAATCAAACTTTGTTTCGTCGAACCCGTCAGAATTAGATGGTAGAAACTAGAGAAAAAGGAATTGATTCAAAAATCCAGTTTCACGAAGTTCTGATCCATCTTGTAGAAAATTCATTCCACACAAAGAAAATAAAAATAATCATCCTAGTTAAACATTTGCTTTGCTAGAGGCTTCAAAATAAGCATATATTATTGGAGAAATATTTTTAATATCCGAATTATAATTTTTAAACTTATTATCAAGAGATATTTTTGAGAGGTTGATTTTGGAGAATCATTATCAAGATAGGAAAAAAATTTGTACAAGATATATTTAATTCGACACACTATCAATTTCGAAATTGTTGATAAATTAACAGAGGAGCTATTGCTTTAAACTATTACTATCAGGACGTTCTGCCCGTTAAAATGTGGTGGCGTAATGGGCAGGACAAGGAACCTATTCACATATCTATTTTGACAAGGATTTCATACATCTTAACAAAAATCATCCCCAACACGGATAATAACAAACTATTACCTGTTTCATCTTTTGTTTTCTGGTGTTATATAAAACACATATTGTGATCATGATTAGAGTAAAATTCAAATGACGTTTTATCTTTTATTCTTATTGAGAGTTTTATTTATTTTCAACATTTCTAGTTTGGATACAAATTAGTGAGTTAAAAGGAAAATTTCGATTGAAAAAGATTTAATGTACTCCACCATTGATTTACACATTATATAAAATTTAAAATAGCCGATGTTGCGTGGATTCATACTTTGTTCTGTCGAACCCGACAGAATTAGAAGGCAAAAAGTTGAGAAAAAGGAACTGATTCTAAAATCCAGTTTCTCGGGGTTCTGATCCATCTTGTAGAAAATTCATTCCACACAAAGAAAATAAAAAAAAACATCCTAGTTAAACATTTGCTTTACTAGAGGCTTTAAAATAAGAATATATTATTGGAGAAATATTTTTAATATCCAAATTATAATTTTTAAACTTATTATCATGAGATATTTTTGAGATGTTGATTTTGGAGAATCATTATCAAGATACGAACAAAATTTGTACAAGATATATTTAATTCGACTCACTGTTAATTTCTAAATTGTTGATAAATTAACAGAGGAGCTATTGCTTTAAACTATTACTTTCAGGACGTTCTGCCCGTTAAAATGTGGTGGCGGAATGGGCAAGACAGGGAACCTATTCACATATCTATTTTGACAAGGTTTTCATACATCTTAACAAAAATCATCCCCAACACGGTTAATAACAAACTATTGCCTGTTTCATCTTTTGTTTTCTGGTGTTATCTAAAACACATATTGTGATCATGATTAGAGTAAAATTCAAATGACGTTTTATCTTTTATTCTTATTGAGAGTTTTATTTATTTTCAACATTTCTAGTTTGGATACAAATTATTGAGTTAAAAGGAAAATTTCGATAGAAAAAGATTTAATGTACTCCACCATTGATTTACACATTATATAAAATTTAAAATAGCCGATGTTGAGTGGATTCATACTTTGTTCTGTCGAACCCGAGAGAATCAGAAAGCAAAAAGTTGAGAAAAAGGAACTGATTCTAAAATCCAGTTTCTCGAGGTTCTGATCCATCTTATAGAAAATTCATTCCACACAAAGAAAATAAAAAAAAACATCCTAGTTAAACATTTGCTTTACTAGAGGCTTTAAAATAAGCATATTTTTAATATCCAAATTATAATTTTTAAACTTATTATCATGAGATATTTTTGAAAGGTTGATTTTGGAGAATCATTATCAAGATACGAAAAAAATTTGTACAAGATATATTTAATTCGACTCACTGTTAATTTCTAAATGGTTGATAAAATAACAGAGGAGCTATTGCTTTAAACTATTACTTTCAGGACGTTCTGCTCGTTAAAATGTGGTGGCGGAATGGGCAGGACAGGGAACCTATTCACATATCTATTTTGACAAGGTTTTCATACATCTTAACAAAAATCATCCCCAACACGGTTAATAACAAACTATTGCCTGTTTCATCTTTTGTTTTCTGGTGTTATATAAAACACAATGTTTTAAATAATATAAAAATCAACGGTTGGATATATTAAATCTTTTTTTATTGAAATTTCATTTCTCTCTCACTA
>JAWZTD010041261.1:0-12437 GCA_035221335.1 Echites panduratus | reverse complement strand
TCATTAAAGTAATAATTTAATAAAGCAAAAATGAAGGTCCAGATATATCAAACTTTCTTTCCCGGACGAAAATGAACGGTGCAATGTTAAAACTATATAAATATAATCAGAAGAACATATTCTTTGTCCAGGCCGCCAATTTCTGTTGCTTTTATATATATAATAATCATGTGCATCTCCTATGTGGATCAATGTTGTTCATGGATATATAAATATATATATATATATATATATTATATTTTTCTCTATCTCGTTTAGCCTAGGGAACTGATTTGGCGAAGGACAAGACACCGCAGGACGCGGCGGAGTAGGTTCAGAAGGATTTGGGTTACGATGATGTTGGAGATTGGAATATTTTGACACAAATATTTTGACCCAAATCGAGATAAAAAATTTATAAAAAAGGGGAAAAAAACATAAGCATACCTGTAGAGCTGAGCCGGAGAAGACACGCAACAAAAAACAGAGGGACACTAACTGAGAGCAGAGAAGCTAGCAAATCATCATACACCTTCTCCAAATCTGAGATGCTCTTGTCCGATTTTTGGGTTCATGTCCCAAATCATCAATTCAATGTAACACAAATGGAGTGACTACAAATGAAAAATAAGGAATTAGGGTTAGGTACGTGCGGGTGAAATAGCGGAAAGGAAAGGGCAGAGTGACAAAGCAACGGATTGAGAAAGTTTAGATGTTTGAATAAGTACAAGGAGAAGAGGCTTGGGCGGGCAAAAAAGTTGAGAAAAGTGGAAATGTTAGGCCAGAAAAAGATTTAAAAAATATTAGTGAACAGGGGAATAAGGAAGTGACATATATATATTTATATAGAACTGTTGATAGTAGTGGACCGACAAATAAGAAACCTAGTGCAAAAGTTTCTAGTTATAAAAGAATCATTTGTTATAAAAGCCCAAAAAACAATGACAGTTGCAAGAGATATTTTGTAGACATTTATGCACAAAACCAATAACCTGGTCGACGAAGAAAGCTATAGCCATTTCAATTTAATTTTTTATCCCAAAACAAAATGCGAATATCATACATCCCGAAATATAGATATCAATCTTTACTGTCAACTCAAGTCTTAATATCACCTTTTTTGTTGTTTTGTAGTCACTAGGAATGCTATTCTCAGATATATTTAATTGTCCAAAAATTTGTAACATTTGATCAACTAAGCCTCAGGCTGCATTAAACTAGCATTTAGTGCTCATAATCCTTAAAGCAAATGATAATTGTGAATGTTCTGGACATCCATACCATATTAGTTTATTATAATGACTTAGAAGATCGTAAAATCGTTTTACTTCCCCATTCGGCTCTTCACAAGAATTATCCATATGAATATCTGTTGCAACATTATCAAACACTTCTCCATACTGTTGTCTACCCGCATCATGCACCATCTCTCTATACCACTCTAGTAGGTCATTAGAATGATTAATATTTGTACTACTTGAAACTTTGTGACTTGCCCCATTTATAACGGGCTCTACCTCCCCATGCTCTATCCAATGCCAATAGTTTATGTTGAATCCTTTCTAATACAAGTGCACTCTCACTTCATCGGGTGTTAAAAGTGGAATTTTACTTTCACATTTTAAACGAAGACAGCTAATTGTTTCCTCACTCAAGAATTGTGGTAACTGCATTACTTGACATATAAATGTTTCCACTCCATCCAAAAACTCTTGTCTGATTGCTCTTCAACCTGGAGTATTCTTATTATACATCCATAATCGATGAATAGGTATATTGTTATCCATCTACATATCAAATAACACAAAATCCATACTTATTTTACTATTATCATATATGTAACATACTATTAAATACATCTACATGTATGAAAATATAAATAAATCTATTATTAATAATTTATTACTTCACAAGTCATAAATAAATGCATAATAAATTATAATTTAAGCTATAAATGCATATTTTCCGAATAAAACAATATTTAACTATAAACAAATATGTATTATACATTATATCACAAAAGAAATTAAATATTTGAAATATATACTAATTTCAATATAAATCATTAAAAATCTCAAAATAAATCTACAAAAAACAATGATCATATACGCATATACATAATTTGATTAAAAAAAAGATACATACTATATAATGCAAAACTTACTTGTAATATGAAGGCTTCAAATTTCTTCACGCTTAACAAAATCACGTACAATCTAACCAAATTAAAATATTGTTAAGTGAAAAAATATAAAGATGTCAAATAATAGGAATAGAAATATGGACAACATAATAAAAAGATAATGGCTTTAAAGTTGGTATATATAGGAAATGACATGAAATTTAAAGGCTGATTAAATACATCTACATGTATGATAATATAAATAAATCTACTATCAATAATTTATTACAACACAAGCCATAAATAAAGACATAATAAATTATAATTCACTCAAATTAAGTTATAAATATATATTTTCTAAATAAAAAAATATTTAACTGTAAACAAATATGTATTATATATTACATTATAAAAGAAATTAAATATTTAATACATATACTAATTACATTATAAATCATCAAAGATCTCAAAATAAATCAACAAAAAACTATGATCATATACAATTTCATTAAAAAAAAGAGATTGATACGGAAATTTAAAGCAAAACTTATGTGTAATATAAAGGCTTCAAATTTCTTCACACTCAACAAAATCATGCACAATCAACCCAAATTAAATATTTTTAAGTAAAAATGTAGGGAATTGAAATAGTTGGAAGGGAGAAACATGGAGGAAATAATAAAAAGAGGATGGTTGTGGAGATGTTATATATAGAAAACTATTTGAAATTTAAAGGGGGGTTAAAGGAGAAAATTCGCCATAAAAAAATTTCTTATAATTTTTAATTGTCAAAATTTAAAGGGGGAACAAAGGGGAAATTCTCTCTTTAAAATAACGATAATATTTTTAAAGCCGGATTTAAAGGGGGAATTCCGCTTTTAAAATTAAAGAAGCATCAAAATGGGAATTCCCACTTAAAATTCCGCCTTTGAATTATTAAAGTGGGAATTCCCCCTTTAAAATAATGATAATATTTTTAAAGGCGGATTTAAAGGGGGAATTCCACCTTTAAAATTAAAGAAGGATCAAAGGGGGAATTCCCCCTTTAAACTATATCACTGTCATATTTAAAAAAAAGTTACATAGTTCTTAAAGGTGAAAAAATTTAAAGGGAGAATTCCGCCTTTAAAGTTTTGTATTAAGTTTTTAAAGTTAGATTTAAAGGGGGAATATCTTCCTTTAAAATTGAAGGGGGAATAAATGGGAAAGCCCAATTTAAATTCTGAATTTGAATTTTAAAGTGGGAATTCCCCCTTTAATTCCAATACTGTTCCTCCTTCAAATTAAAGGCAGAAATTCCCCATTTATTTTTCTCCCTTTAAACCTTAAGGAAGTCAATTCTATTATTTAAAGGAGGATTAGAGGTGGAATTAAAGAGGGAAATTCCTTCTTTAATTCCGCCTCTAAAATTTTAAAATGAGAATTCCCCATTTAATTCTCTCTCTATTCCCCCTTTAATTTTTATTTTTCTAGTAGTGTCTTTTTATATATAATAAAATTATAATTTGCAATAATAACCTTCTAAAAGAATATAACTAACTAAAACATAAAATATAAAGAAAATTTGATTAAATACGTAATTATAATATAAATGTACTAAATACACTGTACTTAATTAATTAGCAAAATGAAAGAACAAATATTTATGGAGTTTGAGAAATAGTAGCACCTTCTTGAGTAGGAAGAAATGTGATATATATTTGTTTCTTTTATCTATTTAGTTATTTTTAAAATGGGTTGAAAAGTAGTGTAACAACTTGCCCCTAGGAGAAAAAATAAAAATAAAATAAAATAAAAAGAAATTGACTTGGTTGGAGGGAAGATTTTTTCCAGCCAAAACCATTCTGTATTAGTCGAAAATAGTTTTAGGACCTAAATTTTAAAAGAAAAAAAAAAGATGAGAAAAGTTTTTCGGTTGAAAATTTACCAATATAGCTGGACTAGGTGTTGCTGACCGGGCGATGCCCGGTATGTATATATAAAGAGAAAATAATGATAAATAAAAAAAATGGTATAAAGATATTTAAGATATTTAGTTTTTTTTCTTTTTTTTTTCCTTCGTGAAGATGAAGTAATTTTCAAAAAAAAAAAAAAAGATTTTTTTTCTTAAGAAAATTATCCTTTTTATTTCCTTTTTCTTCTTTTTTCCTTTCTTCTATTTTCTTTTTCTTATTATTATTATTATTAAAAATATATCAGATTATCATCATCTGAAGATAAGAGAAAAAAAAGCAAGTAGAAGAAAAATAAAGAAAGAAGATATAGGAAGAGAAGAGAATAAAGAAGAAAAAAAAGAAAAGAATAGAAGAGAAGAAGCCAAAAAGATAAAAGGCAAAAAAAAGAAGAGATAATGAGAGAAAAAGAATAATTTTTAATTTCCTGGAGATTATAAAGTAATTCTGAAAGAAAAAAAAAATTCCTGAATGTTTTAGTAATTCTCTTGAAAGAAAAAATTTCCAGAACAGTATAATGAAATGAAAAAATATCTTCAGGAAATTTTTATCTTTTTTCATTTTCTATAGAAAAATTATCCATTTAAGATATGATGAGAGAAAAAGAAGAGTCTATTACCTATCTGAAGATTATAAAATAAATCTGAAAGGAAAATTTTTTTTTTTTTCTGAATGCTACAATAATCTTCTGAAAATAAAAAAATTTCCAGAACAGTATATTGAAAGGAAAAAATCTTTTCAGGAAATTATTATCCTTTTTCATTTTCTATAGAAAAATTATCCATTTAAGATATAATGAGAGAAAAAAAGAGTCTATTACATATCTGAAGATTATAAAGTAAATCTGTAAGGAAAAAAAATCTGAATGCTACAGTAATCTTCTTAAAGGAAAAAAATTTCCATAACAGTATATTGAAAGGAAAAAATCTCTTTAGGAAAAATTTTTATTCTTTTTCATTTTCTACAGAAAAATTATACATTTAAGATATGATGAGAGAAAAATAAAAGTTTTTTATCTTTCTGAAGATTATTAAGTAAATCTGAAAGGAAAAAAAAAACTACTGAATGCTATAGTAATCTTCCTGAACGGAAAGAATTTTCAGAACAGTATACTGAAAGGAAAAAGTCTCTTTAGGAAATTTTTAATCCTTTTCATTTTCTATGGAAAAATTATCCATTTAATAGATTATGAGAGAAAAAAGAAGAGTTTTTTATATTTCTGAAGATTATCAAGTAAATCTGAAAGAAAACAAAAATTCCTTAATGTTAGAGTAATCTTTTTCAAAGGAAAAAATTTCTAGACCAGTATATTGAAAATAAAAAATCTCTTCAGGAAATTTTTATTCTTTTTCATTTTCTATAGAAAAATTATCCCTTTTTTTTTGTTTCCTTTTTTTTTCTTTCTTCTCTTTTTATCTCTTTTGTTTTGGTTGGTGAATTTGGATTTGATTTCATTTTTTAGTTTTTGATTAAGGCTAAATTTTTGTTCTTCTTCAAATCTTTAGACATTGATATTGATAATGCCAAACTTTGACTCAGCAAAGCCAAATAATTTCTTTAACTTTCGGAGTAAAAGTTCAACTCCCTTCGGGTTTCATATCTCCATTGGGTTTACTGTTGATCTTTCGGGTTACTGTTCATCTTTCTCTCGGGTTACTGTTCCTCTTCGGGCTACTGTTCATCTTTCGGGTTAGTGTTCTTCTTTCGGGTTACTATTCATGTCGGAGTTACTATTTATAGCTAGTTTATTATCATTTTTTATTTTTAGTCTTCATTTTCCTTCTTTCCTAACTTTCTTCTCTTCTTTTCTTTTTTCTTCATTATTGTTTTTATGTTATTATTATTATTTAGTTCCTTTTCTTCTTTTTTTTTTCCTTTGCGAAGGTGAAAAAATAATTTTAAACCAAAATATTTTTTTTCTTAAGGAAATTAACCTTTTTTTTTCATTTTCTTCTTTTTTTTTGTTTTTTCCTTTCTTCTATATTCTTTTTCTTAATATTATTATGAAGAGAAAAAAAACGGAAGTAGAAGAAAAATAAAGAAAGAAGATATAGGAAGAGAAGAGAATAAAGAAGAAAAAAAGAAAAGAATAGAAGAGAAAAAGAGAAATAGATAAAAGGAAAAAAAAAAGGTGAGATAATGATAGAAAAAAAATAGTTTTTTAACTTCCTGAACATTATAAAGTAATTCTGAAATAAAAAACAAAATTTCCTGAGTGTTATAGTAATCCTTTTGAAAGAAAAAATTTCCAGAATAGTATAATGAACTGAAAAAATATCTTCAAGAAATTTTTATCCTTTTATATTTTCTACAGAAAAATTATCCATTTAAGATATGATGAGAAAAAAAGAAGAGTCTATTACCTATCTGAATATTATAAAATAAATATGTTGTTCTTTTGGGTTACTGTTCATCTTCATCTCGGGTTACTGTTCCTCTTCGGAATACTGTTCATCTTTCGGGTCACTGTTCATGTCAGAGTTACTATTTATATCGGGTTACTGTTACTGTTCCTGAACAAAAAAAGGAATAAGAAAATAAGAACAGAATAGAATAAAGAATAAAGAAGGAAAGAAGAGAAGAAGAGAAAGAGGGAAAAAAAAAAGGAGGATAGATGGAAAAGAGTTTATTTTCTATAGAAAAATTATCTATTTTTTTGTGTCCTTTTTGTTTCTTTCTTCTCTTTTTTTCTTTATTATTATTTTCCTTTTTGAAGATGATATAACATTTCATGAACCTTTCAGGACATTCTTCTTCTTTCTTCCTTTTTTTCAAAAAATTATCATTTTTTATTTTTAGTCTTCTTTTTCCTTCTTTCCTTGCTTTCTTCTCTTTTTTTCTTTTTTCTTCATTATTGTTTTTATGTTATTATTATTATTTAGTTCCTTTTCTTCTTTTTTTTTTTCCTTTGCAAAGGTGAAGAAATAATTTTCAACCAAAATATTTCTTATAACCAGCGTTAACAAGGTGGTACGTCCCTATATATGGACACCTATCATAAATATGTCCCACTAATGGAGCAAATATGCATTTATTGTACGGATAATTTGTTGTCACCTGGAGGGGGCATGGGAAATCCATATTGTGGGTTGTGCATCGCATCATGAAGCACTTTACTATTGTGGGTGCTGTCTTCCCACCCTGCTTGGACAAAGATGAAGTGCATACCAAGATCAACAATAGCCAAGACGTTTTGGGCAACTGAGTTCTTTCGTGTTCTGTAGATGTGTATTCGAGATCTAGGTGCACTTGCGGAAATACAAGTGCCATCTAACGCTCTAATACAATCCTACAAAGACAGTACATAGAGTTATTAATCCTGTCATAAAGCACATTTTAAGGCAATATTCCTTTCAAATCAGTCCATATGGTTTCATTCATACCTTAAACCATGGGTATCGGCTCGGATCATATAGAATTGAGGGATGGACGTCACCAGAATATATTGGTAGAATTATATCACGACCTAATGATGCAACTTGCAAGAACACGACCTATTCTCTTAACATGTTGAGCAATTGTCTCCGTTGAGTGCCGAACTTCCTCGGCCAGTTCACGGTGGTCTTTAGATTTCCGCATACAACTGAGGAAGATAGCTAAGCTCTCCCACACTGTCACACATTGTTGTTGTTGGTCAGTAAAAAGACCACTCTCACATATCAAGTTGCAAAGTTTTATAAAAACCACCTTTGTCATGCCCAAACAAGAATGAATTCTTGTAGGATGTCCTTCTAACAATTCACATACCCAGACAACTCCACTCAACTGTGAAGTTGTGCAAGGTCGTTTATCCGACTGTAGGTCAACTTCTGTGTAGACATCTGGCAAGCCCAACGGAGCATGGCTCATGATGTCATCCAATAAGTCATCAAAGTCGTCATTGTCATCCTGCCTATTAGCATCATTGCCCCCTTGCCAGTTATTGTTGTGTTTGCCATAAGACTTGGATTATAAAATGCAAAAAATCGCACAGCATCTGTTTTCACCGTAATCCATCATGGAAAAAAATTAGACAGGGTAGGATGAAAAATAGTTTAAGAAAAGAGGCAGTGGGATTTTGTACAAGATCTCACTCCATCCAAATCATCTAGTACACTCATATATTCCATCTGTTGTGACTCGCAGACAACAGCAGTCCATAATCAAGAAAAGACCACATATATAGAAAACCATGAAATTAAATGATTAATAAATAAAATCAAACACCATCGACAAAGTTATAACGGTCATTATCACAACATAATGTACCAAAGCACATTGAAAATTGTGATGCTACTGAAAGCATAAAATAAATATTGGTTTAAAAGTTTATTTAGTAATACGAGATAATGTAACTTCTAATCTAATTCGCTAAATTTTTTCGTGATCACATAGTTATGGTGCTCTGGAGGCACTGAAATCCACTGGTCTCTGAAGTATTGATCACGAAACTCATCCAATTGATGGGACGAAGATGACCCAACTCCTCAAACAAAATGGAGTTGTATTTCGGAATGTTGCTATCCCACTTTGAAAGTCATTGTGCATTGAGTTCATTCTTTGCTGCAATTGCATCCCCAGCACGAGCATAGGATAGGAACATCTCTTGTTGTACAGTGAGAGCTTGAGCTCGAGCACCTTGGGCAGTGGTGCCCATTTGAATGGCAGTTGAATGTGATGACTTCCTCCTCTTGCCACTAGATGTAGCGGTGCTTGTGGTCTGTCATTTAGAACCACACATTGTCTCATTGAAATCAGATCCAATTGCAGCTACATTCGGGAACAGCAAACCTATTGAACTACTCTCTAGTTGTCTCATCAACTCATCCTCCTCATCATCGTCCAAAGAAGGCTGCAGTGAAGATCTCTATGAAGTTCTGGAGAAGGTTCCTTGAGCACCACTGTCATGAAATATGTCATCCATCAGTTCAAAGTGTGGCAGGCCATTTTTCTAGAAATACCGTGCTTCTGGTTTCACCTGATATATGATCTTTCATAGCATGAGGGTTCTTTTATTCAAAACTCAATGATGTACGAATACAGTTAATATGAAATACAGACTTTTACCTACAAAATCTGTTGCCATTGTTCATTGGAAGCTGAAATAGTGTTACCCAACTCAAGAATGATTCATCACCAACCATTTCTACATGCTCCATTATTTTTCAAACTTTCCCACTTCGACCTCAGTTGTCGTTTAGAAAAAGAATGGCCAACACTAGCACTAAAATTTTTTCTGATTTTGTCCCAAGTGTTGTTAGCGAACTTACCTCCATAAAAATTAACTTTATACAAAGATCGACTGAAGACAACAATAAATCACTTTGCAAACTTCCATACAAATTCAATGAAATCGACCTTTAGAAATGTAGCATTACTAATACACACCTGATCAAGTGGACTCCCACAAACACAATGAATGGGATTGCTATTGGAACCTAATGATGAATGTCGATCTCCAATGGTTGACGGTGGAACAGATCGCTGAACCTACATTTGACGAAGCAACATGGACACCCATCACAAATAGAGACAACGTTAATGCAATTCATCATTGTCATTACCTACGGAACTCAACCTTTGCAGATGTACCTATCTGTTCCCCCTGATATTCCTATCATGACATGAAAAATGAAGGAATGAAGTAGTTTGTTTTTGTTTTATCTAAATCAACTAAACGAACAACCACCACAAACACTATGAACAGTTATAGAAAATGCACCCACCGCATGAAATAGAAGCATTCTACTAATTGGTGATGACTCAATAACAAAGTTGGAAGCAATCAAAGTTTTGTGGTAGTTCTCATTCACCGCATACCAAGGTTAGAAAAGCAAAAATGTAACTATAAAAGAAACATTTATGGGAATCAAGATTACCTTCTTGCTACTACAGCTCGGTTGCTACAGATTTGAAGAATTTAGGCATTGGCGCTTTCGTCTTAAGATTTGGTCATGATTGGAAACCCCCCCAAAGGTAGCTTCCATTGTCTGTTCCATCACCGGGTACAATTTGGTAGCAAAACAACAATTCAGATTCATTCTTTGATTTGATGTAATGAGCAAAAGTGATGAGTGATCCAGAAGTTGTGATTTGAATTCACAGAAAATTGCAAGCTAGAGGAATTCTGATAGGTTTGCTTGCCTACAAATTTAATTCTTTTGGGGAAAGTTGCAAAAGTGATAAAGAATCTGCACTGTAGCAGTCAGAAATGAGGAATGGAGTTTCATTGTGGAGAGACGTATCTCTATCCGGGTTCGGGTCGGATCCATTTGAGTGGAGAATGTCCTCCAGTCCAAACAAACATCTAAATGGATTGGATGACACCACTCATTTGAGTGGTGTATCCAATCACAACCTTAGCAACAGCGAGAGTAAGAGCTGCAAAATTTATTATTAAACAACTTATTTTTAACAATAATCCTATTAAATCTTTAACTTTTTATTTTACTCTATTCGACTTTTCAACTTGTTATAATTATTCTATTAAGTCTTTGAACATTTATTTTAACTCATTGAACTATTAATATGTCTCAAATCATTCACAAAAAACTCTTTAATCACACTATTGGTTGAAATTGTCCTAATTTCAATAGAAATTAAATATATTTTGACATTAAATCATACTTCAGTCAAATTATATATCTAATTATTTAATTATTTAAAAAATAATTTTTAACTTAAAATAAATTTTAGAAAACAATAAATAACTATTAAGTTAAATTTTATTGACACCAAAATTAATATATTACATATCCTACTATTAATAATTAATTATTATCTAAAATAAGTATATATTTTTGTAATTAGAATTTTTCTATGTTAGTTTAGTTTCAGCTGTAATCTTATTATGGTGTATTATTAAAATGTGAACTAATAAATTTTTTCAATTTGATATTCATTCTAATTATAAAAATATTTCTTTAAACTATTCTATAACTGAAGAGAACAATAAAATATTTACGAAAAGATGGAAGGTACGGTAAGTTTATTATGTGAAGAGCTTATATAAATTATTTGAGATACATTAAGGGTTCAATTGATTAAATAAATAAATGTTTATAGGCTTAATATAGTGATTATAACAAGTCAAAGGATTTAATAAGATAAATTAAAAGTTTAAGAATTTAATATGACAATTACTATAAGTAAAAGAGTTCAATATATTAAAATAAAAAATTTAAGAGTTTAAAAGTTTAATGTTATAAAATATGGAGTGTAATAATAATATATTAAACCTTTATTATTTGGACAATGAAGAGACATATATGTTTTTAAAAAGGGTGCGGACAAATACACCTTTAAAATTGTTAAGTATACCCCAAAATTAAAATAAACAAAATGAATTAAATGGAAAAGATAATAATAACCTCCTTAAAAAATATATATAAGAAAAAAAAAAATTTGCAGCAACCAGGAGTTGTTGCTGCAGGCAGGGGTGCGGTAGCAGTAGGACACGGAGGCAGTAGCTTGGGGCAGCAGCAGGCAGCAGGGGTAGCTGGGGATGTGACGACAGTGGCATTCAGGCGCCGACGGTGGAGGATGCAACGGTGGCTGGTCGCTGGAAGAGAAAGAGAGAAAGAGGGAAGAAGAGAAGGGAAGAAGAAAAGAGAGAAAAGAGAAGGTGGCAGCTGGGTACAGCAGGCAGCTGGGAAGAAGAGAAGTGAAGAAGAAAAGAGAGAAAAGAGAAGGGGGCAGCTAGGCAAAGCGGCGGCAGCGCAACGGTGGTTGATCGCTGGAAGAGAAAAAGAGACAAATTGAAGAAGAGAATGGAAGAAGAAAAGAGAAAAAGGAGAAGGCGGCAGCTGGGTACAACGGTGATGGAGTTCAGGCAGCGGTGGTGGGTCAGCTCGCTATAACAAGAAAGAGAGAAGGATGGAAGAAGAAAAGGGAAGAAGAAAAGAGAAAGAGAGGAGGAGTTTTTTAAATTGAATATTTTAATAATTTTGAATGATGTAATTAGTTTTGTTGGGAATATATTTAATATTATGAGTACACTTAATAATTTTGGGGTACAAATATCCCTGCTCTTTTAAAAATGTTAAATTATTAGGTCAAGTTACAAAGATAATCGGCTCCGCTTTCCATATGTGAAGTTCCAGTTTTACAAATTACTGCCATCTGAAGCCAAACGGCAAAAACACGGCCCCTTCTTCCACCGGCATTCTTGTACAATTTTCTGCCATCCACCGGAAATTTCAGTGTCTCTGTAAGGCATCAACTACGACCAACGGTTGATCTTCAGTCTTCACCATTTAAATCTAACTTCCGATTCCCATAATCGACCAAAAGGAGGCAGTGGAGACAACAAATAAGGGTAAGATGAGGAGTCATGACGGGGTTTTAGGAACAAGAAAAAGGAGTAGGAGATGGGTTGGGCTCGGGCCTCTTCCCGATGATATTGT
>JAWZTD010041157.1:0-12454 GCA_035221335.1 Echites panduratus | reverse complement strand
GGCATTCTTTCACTTTGGTTTAGGGTGTAGAAGGTCTTATAAAACTTATAGATTGGTTAGGATTTTCCATAATCTTGATCAATCTACTTCTAAACTTGAATCTTTGATGAATCTTGGGAAATTTGTTTCATTGTGAGTTGATGGAGATGGCACGCCAAGAATTTCCCAAGGACCAATTACACGATTGATGGCAAATAGGTTAAGACAATTAATGATTAAATTCATTCAAGATCGTGAAGAAGAACTTAATTTAAAAGCTCAAAATGATTCAAAATAAGGCAACCAAGTTGATAAAAAGTTGTTTCATATAGAAGAAAGCTTGTTGGAACAATTTGGAGCAAAACAAATGCAAATATTAAGAAACTTCAACATTGGTCATCTGGTCAAACTTGCTCGACTAGGAATTTGTTGTTTTAAATTTTAGTTTTGTTTATTAATTTTAGCCCTTATTTGATTAGGAGATTTACAATGTGTTTCCAATCAATATTTTATTGTTATTTAGGTTTAATAGTTTATTCCAATTAGGATTCTTAGCAGTTTCCTATTACTTGTTAGAAAAAGGATTAGGTAAGTTGCATTATTAGGTATCTTTTGTTATTATAAATAGGGCTATTGTAATACTAAGTTAATTAGATTATTATTGAATACAATTTGAGATTTGAGAGATCTCTCTCTCTTCTTTGGTTCTTCTTAGGACTCTTAACTTATCATTCAACTACCTTTGGTTGTTTGTGACGTCACCTTTTTGGAGATATTGATTCATGCTTGAGAAACAACGTCGGGTCAATATACGTTCAAGCATCAAAATTGCGTAATCGTTTGGGACAAAATTTCATACTCATGTTGGGTCTGGCTAATCAAGAGCTAGGTTCACATCACGTATATTCCTTGCTTTCTTGATTGTTCATTTTTGTAATTGAAACATGTATAGAACATCATCTCAAGGTAGCTATTTCACACTTTTGGAGAGAATTGAACAATTGTCAAATGAAATAAAGAATTGGAGAAGGGATTTGAACTCAAAGGTTGGGAACTTAGAAAGAGTGGTAGATGAACACCAATCTAGACCTTCTAGAACTTATGTGCAAATTCAAGAGACACTTCATGAATTGAAGAAAGGTGAAGACACTTATTCCTTACAAGATATAAAATGTTTGAGAAAGTATGTAGCTTGATGATTGATCATGAGTGTGAGGTGAACTATGTAAGTCAATATGTGGTGGATAGATAGGAGCTTAAGTGTGAGAGTCATTTAAACCCTTATAAGCTACAAAAGTTGAATGGGGGTGAAGGGACTTTGGTTGATAAGCAATTGAGAATAAATTATTCAATTGGGGAACTATAAGGATGAGGTACTTCGTGATTTGGTTTTCATGCAGGCAACTCATTTGTTGCTGGGGAAGCCTTGGCAAACGGGATGAGGAGCCACATATGACGAATGCCATAACAACTACACCTTCATGAAGGATGGAAGAAGAGTAAATCTAAGATCATTGACACCACAAGCATCCCAAGATGATCAATTGTTGATAAAGAGAACGATGGAAGAGTTCTTTGCAAAAGAACCAAGAACCTGCAATTGAAGATGAAGAAAATGGGAGCTATTATGAAGAGAAAGAACGAGTGAGAGTGATTTGGTTTTCATCATGAACAAAGAAATTGTTACACCCATTTCTAACACAAATCAATTTTCTTCTAGTGTCCATGTGCCAAAATTTCAGGAATTTGAAGAATTAATCAAGGAGAAAGATGATAAGAACCAAATGAGGATGAGTGAAATGTTGAGGTGGTACTCTGAACTCTACACTTGGTGACAAATTTTTGAATTTTGAATATGAAAGAATGTTGTCTTTGGTAAGATATGAAGGTAGAAATGCTTATGAATTTGATAAGCAAGAAGCTATTGTTAAATGTCTTGAACATAAAGATTCCTTGTTTAAAGAAAGTATGTATTGTAATTCCTTAAGTCTTGTTACAGCTTTCAAGGATTTCAAATTTGTTAATTAGTCTTATGTGAACCATTGTGAACATAAAAATGATTGTGGAAATGCGTTTGAGGTTCATACACCAATTTTGTGAAGAGACTCTACTTGTATCATGAATCTTTAAGGAGTGGAAGTGCTTTGATAGTGTCAATAAATTCCATACATGACTTTTTGATCATTGAAGTTCATGACAAGAGCATGTTAGAACATTCTTCTACATGGAATTATTTGGATTTCTTGTGGAAGCACATCATTGGAACCTATATGAGTTCAATTTCCAAATCTATTTTGGATGATCGGGTGTTGTGGATCTTTGATGTTGAAATTATTGATGATAATTTGTATCTTTGTGGTCAATTGTGCATATTCATGAACGATTCTAAATCATTGTCTATCTTGTTTGAAATATACTTCATTGTGAGTATAATTAGAAATTCTATGCATTTGAAGTATAATTCTTTGTTGAAACTTGGTGATGAAGCATGTCATGTTAAGAGTTTGACTTTCAAGGAAGTTTTGAAAGTTCATGATTCTAATATGACATGAATGCATGGATTGTATATCTTTTGGTGATTCTTAAATTCAAAGCTTATGATCTTGAATGTTCTACTCATGATAAATTCTTGAAGTTATTGAATCTTGAGGATCATGACATAAGTGTGTGAGAATTGTTAGCCCTAAACCTTTCAATATATTATTTAAAAAGCATGTTTTAAAACTATAAATGAAAAAGACACCTACGATTGGTGGAGAATGCTTGTTGAAATCTTATGAAAAGGTGTTTAATGATGATAAATTGTTCTTCAATGAAGTTGAAGATTCTTTTATGATTGCTATGTGCTTATTCTCTATTTGGCATATATAGTGGAATTACGTGATGTTTTGGATTATATTTGTGCCATGAACAGAGATGTGTAATTATCCTCTGTTTTTTGAAAGAGCATAATGATGTCCTACATGTGAATTTGTGAGTTTTAACAATCCTATACACATAGTTTGATAATTTTGATGGAAGAATTGTAAGAGTTATGGAAAAGAAGTGTTTCTTGAGCTTATTGTGAAAGAATTAAAGTTTTGAAGTTCTTTTATTCCATGCGGCATAAGTATCAATATGACCACTGAACTTGTATGGTTTTTTCAATTTGACCATTCAACTTTCAAACATGTCAATTTGATCATTTAACTTTGTAAGATTTGCAATTTAGTCATTTAACTTTGTCAGATTTTTCAATTTAGCCATTTAACATTGTAACTTTTGTCAATTGTGAAAATTTTAAAAGGATTTAACCTTGTAATGGTCAATTTGACAAATTTTAAAAGTCGAGTGGTCAAATTGACATGTTTAAAAATTAAATCGTCAAATTGAAAAAATCATATAAGTTTAATGATAGACCAATGGAATTTAAGATTTGTGACTTGATTGCAAAAATTGTGTATTTTTGGAGCTTAAAATGTATGAACTCAATATTAGAAGTTTTGTTCAATGCTTATTGGGTTAATAGACCAATGGGAGTTATGATTGACATCATTTTATATCTTATGAGTTTACAATGATTAGTATTCCTTGCATGTGCTACTTCTTCTAATGAATTTATTATAGATGAGAAGGAACACAATTCAATCAAAAAAAGACCACCACCTTGGAAGAACGAAATGGTAAGGCCATTTTGTGTAACCACTTCCATAGAGAAAAGCATCAATCAAGTCCTTGATAGCATTGAACCTTATGGTAAATATTGCTTTGATGTTTCAATCAGTCCTAGTAATCGTTCTTCGCTTAATGTAGGAATTGAAGATTCAAGAATGAATCTTTCTGAAGAAGGGCGTTAATGATGGAGATGAAGGAACCTTGATTGAAATAACTTAGAAGCTTGCCTAGGACAAAGACAATGAAGATGCATACAAAGACTAGCTTCATTACAAAGAGTTGCATTTTAAATACAAGGAAAATATTTCAAGAACTTGGAGGAATGATTGAAGGTTGGAGGTTTCCATACAAGAATCAATATTTCAAGTTCAAGCATGAAGAAGGGATTTATGTGGCTTGTAAAACACATCTTGATGGACTTAAAGTCATGTCATTTCAATTCAAGAAGGAAGCATCAAGAAGGCATGAAGAAATGGAAGCAAAATGGTGAAGAAATGAAGTACAAAGAAGGTTGTTATGGCTGCTACAGTACACGGGTGTTTTATGTCTTTAACACCCCAAGAAATTACAGGATAGATTAGGGTTCTATTACTATAAATATATATATGTATATATCATATCTTGTAAGTTGAAGACATCTTTGAATAATCTAAAAATATATTTCTCCTTGAGAGCAAATCTTGCAAGATCGACCTTTTGAGAGAGTCTTGACATGAACTAACTAAGGTTCTTGAAAGACTACTTCTAATTCATTCTTTCACATTGGTTTAGGGTGTAGAAGGTCTTATAAAACTTGTAGATTGGTTAGGATTTTGCATAATCTTATTTAATCTACTATGAAACTTGAATCTTTGATAGATCTTGGGAAATTTGCTTCATTGTGAGTTATTCTAAGGATTGAGTGATGGAGATCAAGGAACCTTGATTGAAACGACTTGGAAGCTTGCTGATATGATCCCAAGAAGACACTTGAAAACTAATGAGGATCAACATTTCAAGTATGAAGAAAGCATGACGGCATTGATGATCAACAAAGAAGAACAACATGATATTGGTGCATTATTTAAAGAAGTTATGCTTGAAGATGGGGTTAATTCAAGGAAATGTTTTAATATCATCAAGGCTCATGATTCTAATGATGTCAAGAGGGATTATGTAACTTACAACATAATCATAATAGCCTTGGGAAAGTCCTTGAAGAAACATCCAAAAAGGCATGAAGAAATGGAAGCAAAATGATGAAGAATGAACAAGAAAGAAGGTTGCTACTGTTGCTAGAATACCTTGCTATAGTGCACTATGTTTTGATATCTTTCTTGTCTTTAACTTATTTAAAAAAGGTGTTTTATGTCTTTAACACCCCAAGAACGAATTGTAGGATATATTAGGATTCCATTACTATAAATATATCATATCTTGTAAGTTGAAGAATCTTTTGAATAACCTAAAAACACATTTCCTCAGTTGAGAGAAAACTTGAAAGATCAAAGTGAACTTTTCTTGAGAGTTTCTTCATGAACTAACTAGGGTTCTTGAGAGACTACTTCTAAGACATTCTTTCACTTTGGTTTAGGGTGTAGAATTTCTTATAAAACTTGTAGATTGGTTAGGGTTTTTCATAATCTTGGTTAATCTATACTGTTAAACTTGAATCTTTGATGAATCTTGGAAAATTTGTTTTCACATCACTTTGCATTGGCACCACATCACAAATCACCTCATCTTCAAATCTTCCAATTGAGAATGGAATCCTCGCCTGCTTATTGACTCTTAGTTCACCATAATCATTAAGTCATTGCAACTTGTAGGGTTCTGGATGAGTTAGGAATGGAAAGGTCCAATTTATCAAACATATACTTGTTTGCTACATTCACACAGCTTCCATTATCAATGATAACACAACAAAGCCTCAAAAACACTTTACACCTTGCATGGAATAAATTATCTCTTTGGAGAGACTCTCCATCATCTTCCTTGGCTTTCAAGTTGAGTGCTTTCCTTATAACAAAAGCTAATTATTCAGCTACTTCAAAGGCCTCATCTCTTTCTTGCTCATCTTTAACCACCTCTTTTTTTGCTACATGATGTTCCTCCTCCTCATCTTCAGAATAGACCTCCCCATCTATTATCATCAAAATCCCTCTTGTTTGAACATTCAACAGCAATATGTCCTATACTTGAACACTTGAAACATTTAAGTTCACAAGTTCAAGTATTTTGAAATTGAGTTTTACCTCTCTCCTTTGGTGGATTCTTTACTTCATTCCCCCTTAAGCTTTTCTCTAAAGGATTGCACATTTGTTGAAGAAACTACAAAAATTGAAGAACTCCATTGGCATCCAAAACTCAACTTCTTCCTCATTAATTGTTTTTTCACTATGATAGGCAAGTGTTGTTGTAATTCTTGAAGATCAGAATATTGATATAACTCAATTCTATCTCCAATTTCTCTATTCAACCCACTCTAGAATCTTGACATGGTGGCTTGATCATCTTCTCAAATGTCAATTCGATCCATTAGCAACTTCATCTAGTTGAAGTATTCATCTACCGACTTGCAACCCTATTTAAGAGATTTTAATCCTTGAAAAAGTTCCACATAATAATAATTAGAAACATTCCTTTCCTTCATGACAGCTTTCAACTCTTACCAAGTATCAATTTGAGGTTGCCCACTTCGCCTTCGACTCAACACCAATTACTTCCACCAATCTCGAAACTCTAGGGTTGCCAATTTTCCCTTCTTCTCTTCATTAAATCTATAGCATGCAAATAATTTTTCTACTCTACTTTCCCATTCAATACATCCATCAGGATCTTGCTTGCCTTGGAATGTTTGTATTTGTAATTTGATGTTTTCCAAGTATCTAACAATTTCTCCTGCTTGTCCTTCTTCCTCTTCTTCCTCAATATACCTTCCTATTCAAGGTGGATATCCTTGAGGTTGTCTCCTTTCCTCAATAATCCCTTCTCACGGGGTTTCTAATTGTCTTAATCATCCATCCATTGCTTGTATTAATCAATCTGTTGTCTATATGAATGTGGACCCTCCCTTATGTGTTTCACTAAAAAAGATGTCACTCTTGCTCCCTGTATCACACAATTAAGGCTTTTTTTCTCTCTCTCTTATGAGACCATCCCTTACAACTTTTCCCTCTTGGCTCTTTCTTCTTGCAGTTCTTAAGAGAACTTTCAATAGACTGATAGATAAGAAGTATTAATTATTAATTAATCAATTGAACCAACAAATAAAGTTTGTAAGTATTAATTAATCAATTGAACCAACTAGTCCACACAAGATTGACAGATAAGAATGAAAGAAATCAAGAATTACGCCAATATGCAAGAATTCAAAAGATGCTATGTTTTTGCTATGGAATTGATTTTTAATGAGCCCAAGAATCAATAGGCAATTATCAAGCACAAATTTCCCACAAGATATCAACTTTCACAATTTTCAATTTCAAATTTTTTTTTTTACTTGATCACAAATAAACAACAAAGGTGGGAGCTTTTGCCTAGCATGTCTAGGGTTCAAGAAACTAAAGAAACAATAAAAGATTGAATCTTTTTGTATTTTTATGAAGAAAAAACAAAGAAAGATACAAAGCAAGAAACAAAGAAAAGATAGGAATATAGGAATTTTTAGATTCCTTGAGTTCATGGAAAACAATACTTCAAGTTCATTTTCTTCGACATGGCCAAGATCAGGATATGAACTAGATCTTGAGGGATCCCTTTTGTTTATGATATCCATTTTTTCATCTCCCAATTCTAAGCATTCAGAAATGCTTATTAAAATATTTAAATCCTATCTTGTATGATAAGGATAAACCTTATCTTACAAGTTTATTACTACAAATATATGGAAAACATTTCTATAAAGTATTAAAATACAAAAGAAAAGACTACTATATGATAAAACTTAGTAATTAAGAAACATTTGGATAAGTGATTTAGCTGCTTGATAGTTGGTGACGAGTTGCTTTTTAATAGGTGACATAACTGCTTGCTTGAGATAACTAATGCTTGTAGATTGTTTCATGATTAGGCTATTTTTCAGGATAAGGATGAGATTGCCCATGTTCTATGTGATACCAGTAATAGGATTCTAAACAAGGGGTATCCCAATAAATTCCACAACCACCCCATATGATAACTTCTTCATCTTGGTTATCATGATCACTATTTGAGGAATGTTTTGGAGGAGCTATTCTTCCTTAGAAAGTTTCATAGAAGGATGATTTGGAGGCTCTTCAGTGAGAATCCACTTGGAAATCCTTGGAGAAGGCATTGGCTTGTAATAAATCTTTTGAATATACACTTGATTTGCCATAACATAATGTAAGTGTAAAATATACACTTGATATGTCTTCTCAAGATCCTTGAAAATCTTCTTATTGCAATCTTCATCCCAGTCTTCATGAGATTGAAACAAAGTAAAATACTGCCATAACATAGTTGATGAAAACCTAGATAGATTTGCAAAGATGATCTTGAACTAGTGAATTTAGATCTCCATGGCATAATAATAACATAAAATTGAAAATGTTCATAGATACCGAAACTTCTATTTAGAATAAAATTGAAAATGTTCATAGATACTGAAACTTCTATTTAGAAAGGAGACCAACATCATGGAAAGTTAACAAGTTAAGAAAAGGTTGGTCATGGTCAAAACCATTTTGTGTAATTGATTTTGACAAGCCAAGGTTTGATGTTTAAACATAATCTTTTTGGCATTTTTTTGACTTGGTCAGCTTTCTCTCAGTTTCATAGCTCAGGAGGATGGAAGTCTAGGATAGTGAGTATGAGAGCTATAGGTCTAGGTAGGTCTTCAAAGAACAAGGGTGACAAAGGGTTCTTTTTGGGTTTGGATAATAGGTCTGCAAGGACATTAATTCTCCTTTAATCTGTTGAACTGTGAACTGCTATTTGGAGAACCAATCTTTTATGCAGAGGAGTTGTGGCTCGAGAATGGCTTTGTTTTGAATTCCAGGATATTCAAAAAGGAGAAGTTGTCCATCTGCACTGTGAACTCATGGCTGATCAATTGGAACTCAAAATTTTTTTTTATCCAATACTTGACTGCAAGGATCTTGATGGAGATGGCGTGCCAAGAATTCCACAAGGACCAATTACACAATTGAGGGCAAATAGGTTAAGACAATTAATGATTCTGTTTGTTCAAGTTCGTAAGAAGAACTTAATTAAAATGCTCCAAATGATTCAAAAGAAGGAAACCAAGTTGATAAAAAGTGGTTTTATATAGAAGAAAGCTTGTTGGACAATTTTGGAGGAAAAAAATGAAAATCGGGAATAATTTCAACATTGGTCATCCGGTCAAACCTGTTTGACCACGAATTTGTTATTTTTTAAAGTTTATTTTTTATTAATTTTATTCCTTATTTGATTAGGAAATTTTCAATGTCTTTCTAATCAATATTTTTCCAATTAGGATTCTTAGTAGTTTCCTAATACTTGTTAGGAAAGATTTAGGTAACTTGTGTTATTATTAATAGAGCTATTGTAAGACTAAGTTAATCAAATTATTACTAAATACAATTGATATTTGAGAGATTTTTCTATCTTCTTTGGTTCTTAGAATTCTTGACTTATCATTCAACTAGCTTGAGTTGTTTGTTGCGTCACCAATTGGAGATATTTGTTTATGATTGAGAAATAGTGTCGGATCAATATACGTTCAAGTATCAAAAAATTGTAATCGTCTAGGGCAAAATTTCATACTCATATTTAGTCTAGCTAATCAAGATCTAGGTTCACATCATTTTTGGTATCAAAGCCTAAGGTTCCATTACAATTTTACTATCTTTGTGTTCTTTGTTGTTTCTTTGTTGTTCTTTCATAAAAAAAAGAAAAGTCATATCTTTTCTTTGTCTCTTGTTCTTCTTTGTATCTTTCTTTGTTTCTTCTAAATAAAAGATACAAAAAGATTCTACCTTTCATTGTTTTTTATCCTTGAATTGAAGTTTCTCAATTCATTGACTCAATAATTAGAATAACTCACAATGAAACAAATTTCCCAAGATTCATCAAGGATTCAAGTTTAGTAGTAGATTGACCAAGATAATGGAAAACCCTAACAAATCTACAAGTTTAATAAGACCTTCTACACCCTAAACCAAAATGAAATAATGCCTTAGAATTAGTCTTTCAAGAACCCTAGTTAATTCATGTCAAGACTCTCTCAAGAAGATCAATTTGATCTTGCAAGAATTTGCTCTTAAGGAGAAATAAGTTTTTCGGTTATTCCAAGATGTCTTCACCTTACAAGATATGATATATATATATATATATAGTAATGAAACCGTAAAATATCCTACAATTCATTCTTTTGGTGTTGAAGATACAAAACACCCTCTAAAACAAGTTAAAGACAAGAAAGACATAAAAAAAAAATTAGAGTAGTAGTAGGGTACTGTAGCAGACGTAGCAACCTTCTTTCTACTTCATTTCTTCATGCCTTCTTGATGCATTCCACTTCATTCTTCATTGATTTTTTCATGGCATGAATTTGAGCTGTCTAAAACTTCAATTATCTATATATTCCAAAGCTTTATGTTTCCGTTTTCATCCTCAAGTTTAGTTCCATTACAATTGTCTTCAAAATCAAAGTGTTCATCCTTTCCTTGAATGAATGTTACTAAAGTTTTCCTCAACTTGGAAGCCCTAGCTCTAGTTATACTTCTGGAAGGTATCTTAGGAACTTTGATCTCCATCATTCCCCCCTTCTTCAAAAGGATTCATCCTTGAATCACAATCATCATCTACATCAACAGGAGAAAGGTCACGAACATTAAAGGTAGAACTAATATTGTACTTACCTTGGAGATCCACTTTGTATGCATTGTAGTTTATCTTCTCAACAATCTGGAAGGGACCATAGCCTCCTTGATTAAGCTTCAATTTTCTGGCTTGAGGAAATCTCTCTTTCTGTAAATGAATCCAAACCCAATTACCAACTTTGAACTTCAACGATCTTCTTCCTTTGTTGTTCTACTTTATATACCTTTGAGTATTGACTTGAATGTTTTCCCTTTCTTTGGCATGCAGTTGTTTATCTTTCTCAACTAAACTTGAATCTTTGATGAATCTTAGGAAATTTGTTTCATTATGAGTTTTTCTAATCATTGAGCCAATGAATTGAGAAACTTCAATCCATGGAATCACATCATTTTGGTATCTTCTCATCAAGAGGTTTGACTATCTTTTTATTGCTTTCTTGTTGTTGTGCTAAGGATCATATTTTTCTTCTTTGAATTCTTATGATCTTAATGGGCTTGTTTTTGTTCTTTAAATCTATCCTACCTTATCTTTTGTAATCAATTGTTGTGAGAATCCAGCCTAAGGCCAGAAATAAGGGCTGATTCAATTTGTTAAGTGATTGTTCTTCTTCTTCTATCTTCATAAACAAAAACTACAAAAAGAAAGAGTACCAAACTAACTAAAATTCGGACTGAAAAATTGAGCAAAAGAAGAATTTTGAAAATCTGGAATTTTTGGGGATTTGGGATTGAAAAACTTGTATGTCTTGATCAATTGATGTTTGGGGAAAATTGTGGATGAAATTTGATGTTGATATTACATTGAATTAAGCCGGTTGAGCTAATAATAGTTGGTTGAATGAAGTGAAATTGCAGAAAATTTCTGGTCACAAAATTTTTTGCCTTCAAGGTGTTTGATAGAATGCCTCTTATAAAATTTCTTTGATTCCTTCAATTAATTGATCAAAAGCTTTGTTGATTGACCTTATATCTTTGGCATTCAAAGTCCTTGATTCTTATAGTTTGGTTGCTTTGATTAATTGATAAGTTTTGTGGACACTTCTGTATACTTGACATGAGTGATTGCAAAGCCTTCATTAGAGTCTATTAAAAACCTTAAAAAAGATCAAGAGAGGTAAAAGGCAAGAGAATGTGAGTTCATTCGAGTGGGGAAAAAGAGCCTTGAAAGAGTGTAAACAAGAGAGATTGGTGAGGCATAAAAAAAATTTCCAGATTTTTTGTTTAATTTTCGTTGTAGGTGAAAATGTCCAAGAGAGTTTCTACATCATCTCAAAAATAAAACATGGGAGAGGACAACTTTGGTATAAATTATCTTATTGAGAAGATGGAGTAATTGTCCAGCCATGTGGGAGAAATGAAGGATTATATGGGAGAAATGAAGAGGGACTTATCAAACAACATGGTTGACATGAGGAGAGACCTTAATACAGAGATTGATAGAGTGGAAGAGAGGGTACATCATACGGGGAATACTCATCCTCGACAAGTAACAAATCAACAACAGCCCCAAAAAGGTAGAGGAAGGGGAGGTACTTTCCAAAGAGCTCCACAACGGGGAAGATGGATCCAAGAACAGGTGGAGGAAGTTTTTGATGAAGAAGTTTGGGAAAGAGAAGATGAAGAGCCAAGAGGACAAAGAGGATGGGATGTTAGTTTGGGAACTATCAAATTAACTATTCCACCATTCAAGGGAACACATGTTCTGGAGGCTTATCTTGCTTGGGAGAGCAAAGTGGAGCATGTATTTGATTATTATGATTTTTCGGAAGCTTATTATCAAAGATAGTTGTACCAAAGATTACAAACTTTATCTCAAGGGTCAAGAAGTGTAGATGATTACTACAAGGAGATAGTGGTAGCCATGATGAGGATCAACATAGTTGAGGATGAAGAAGCTACAATGGCAAGATTTTTATGTAGTTTCAACAAGGAGATAGCAGATCGAGTTGAGCTACATCACTACTTGTCATTACAAGAGTTGGTAAATATGTCCATAAAAATTGAGAAGCAATTGA
>JAWZTD010041147.1:0-12455 GCA_035221335.1 Echites panduratus | reverse complement strand
TTCAGATTTGGACACTTTCTGATGTTGTGTCCACCCTTGCCACATTCTGTGCACTTAAATACCACTAAACCCACCTTGAAGAGGAACGAACACTAACTGAACTTGAACCAGCCCTCACTATTGTCTCACCTTGTTCAGGCCTTCTTTTTTTCTTAGTCCTTTCAGGGAGCTTGATCTGTTCGGGAGGCAGTAGTGGAGCAAATATACCCCTTGGCCAATTATTAGGACCATTTGTGGGACAGATAATAAGCTCGTAGGCCCTCTGATAGGCCTCAATAGTATAGCAATCGTCTACATAATCTTTAGGGTTCAATCCTAGAAACCCTATGCCAGCCAAGGCATGTATGCAAGGGATTCCGGAAATATCCCATTTTTTACAACCACATGTCTTGTTTCGAAGATCGATGGCAAATTGTTCCGAAGAAGAGGTATTTGTGACCTGGAACTTCTCATCACCTGCATATAGTGGATAGCAGCTTGCTGATTCTTCTTTAAGCTTTTCCAAGATCTTCCTTATTCTTGGGTAGATTCGTCCCGCTTGGAGTGATATCCAATGCCTTCTTGACTGATGTCTTTGCATAATAGTCCTAAAATAGGCTTAGATCTTGGCTGAAGAATGTTCTTGTTAAATACCTCACTGTGGTTATTCAATAAAACATCACATTTTGTCACTGTCCTAAACCAAGATCTAGCCCAATGATGTTTTTCTGTGTTGGCTTCAAGCCACTTAAATGCATTGAGGTCAAAGTCCTTTAACCTCTGTAACTCTACCTCGAACTTTTGGATATATGTGGCCTTCGCACACCTCCATAGCATATCTTTTAGGGCAGTTCCCGGAAACAATTTCTTGAAATTATTGTGTAAGTGGCGAACACAATGTCTGTGTTCACTTCCAGGAAGTAGCTCAAAAACAGCAGGTAGCAGCCCCTAAAAGAAAAAAATACCAATTGCTTGGTTAACTGCACATTGGTGTATTAAAATGCAGAAATATCTATTAGAAGGTCAAAACTGAATGCTTCATTCCAAAAATCAAGATTCTAATAAAGCATGAAACATTTAATAATCAAAGTAAACCAGTATTCCCAAACATAAACCAGTAATATGCAAAGTAAACCTGAAAAAAGCATGAAACCAGTATTCCCTAACATAAAACCAGTAATATGCAAAGTAAACTTGAAAAAACCAAGAAATCAGCCCTGTTTCTCTGAAACCAGTCATATTCAAAAACGGCATAAGTATCAATCTGACCACTAAACTTGTATGGATTTTTCAATTTGACCATTCAACTTTCAAACAAGTCAATTTGACCACTTGACTTTGAAAATTTGTCAATTTGACCATTACAAGGCTAAATCCTTTGAAAATTTTCACAAAGTTGAATGGTGAAATTGACAAAAGTTACAATGTTAAATGGCTAAATTGAAAAATCAGATAAAGTTAAATGACTAAATTGCATATCTTACAAAGTTAAATGGTCAAATTGACCTGTTTGAAAGTTGAATGGTCAAATTGAAAAAACCATACAAATTCAGTGGTCATATTGATACTTATGCCTATTCAAAACAGTCATAACTCTCTTGCAACATAAAAGTTCAACCATGAATAGACAGACACATAAATGTACATAAACAATTCCCAATAACAAAATTACTTACTTTCTGTCTGTCTGATATAATACACCAATCTTGTTGTTTGACCATTCCCAAATCTTTAATAAGCAGCTGCAGGAACCAACTCCATGTACTCTTGGATTCACAATCAACAACAGCATAAACAATGGGATATATCCCATTGTTCGCATCAATCCCAACTGCAGTCAAAAGAACCCCTTGATGAGGTCCTTTATGGAAAGTTCCATCCAAACCCACCACTTGTCTACAACCAGCCTTAAAACCTTTTCTCAGTGCATCCAAACATACATAAAACTTGCTGAAAAGCTGTTCTTCTGTCCCTTCTTTTTGTTTGTAGTCACAAATAATAGTTGAACCTGGATTACTTCGCTTTAATTCTTCACAGTATCCCCAAAGGTGTTTGTATTGACCCCTGTAGTTTCCTTCTATCATTTTCTTCGCCTCTCTTATTATTCGGTAAACTTTCCACTGGGAGACATGGATGTTTAATTCTCTATGAATCTTATCTTGAAATTCATGTATTACTATGCCTCTTTCAGCTTTAAAATCTTCCAAGTATCTCCTAGCAATGTATCTTGCTGAAGCTAGCCTGTGGTGCAAAGATCTTGAACAAGTGTGCTTCGGCTGCAAGGTTCTAATTTGGAAATTGGTTGAGTTGTCAACCTTTGCAGCATACAACATCCATGGACAGCTTATGCCCTTGCATTCAGCTTTCAATCTCCTGCCATCATTCTTCTTGAAAGTTACCTCTCTACCCGTGTGCACACCATGATTCACGATGGCTGACTTCAACTCTTTCTTGGTTTTAAAGAGCATTCCAGTCATGAACTCAGGATCAGCATCAATTGCTTGCTTATACCTAGGATATTTAACTTTAGAAGACCCTTCCTGATTCTCATCTGAACTTGACTGGGAATCAAAGTAAGCTACATCAGAGTTATTTACATCTGACTTGCTTTCCTCCACTTTTAGAGGAAAATCAATCCATATGGAATCATCAACTGGAGCCAAACTAGGCCAACTAGATGCATGAAGACTTTGCTCATTATCTGAGTCAGAAATGGCATATTCTGAATCCTCAAATTCAGAACAGCTTGAAGTTGTCTCTCCTGCAACATCATTGCCAGTCTCAGCCAATTGTACTTCGTCTTCCTTTTTCTCTTGCCCAGCAGATACATTGTTAATAACCAAACCATCTCCAGTGTCTGTGCACACCACTTCTAACCGTTCACCATCAAAGTCTGGTATCTGACTTTGTTCAACCAAATCATTCTCTTCACAGGTATTCTCCTTACATACGGTAATATGACTGAAATATTGGTCCTCGACTTGAGAACACATATTCTCAATCAAGGCATCCACACTACTTTCATTAACAGATTTGTATATTTCCCCTCCCAAATTGTCACCATCTCCTAAACAATCCAAAACAACACAATCATCTACATGAGTTGGGACAACAGCTATATCTTCTTGTTCTTCAATGCATTGCCTTTGATCATTTGATAGAAGCTTTCGATGAAATTGACCAAATTCTTCCACAGTAAACCAATTCTCAGTCATCTACATAGTACAAATTACCCAACAATATCAGAAATTCAGCAAGCAACCACAAATAAATGAATAATATATTAGGTTCGTAAAACTTACAAAGTAAGGATAGCCCTTTGAGTAATTGAAAGGTTGGGGTGCATTTTCTATAAATTTTTTAGCATATAACAGAGCATACTAGCCACATTCTTCACCTCCTTTTTTTTTGGGAACCTAATAATATAGTAAACATTTGCAAATTTAGTCTTTAAATTATAAAAGTCTTCAAATTATAACTTTCAACCATATTTTCATATGTTATTGAAGAGCAAAAACTTTCTTACCTTCGGAAGCAACAATGGGATTTTGTGAATAAATTCAACAGTAACCTCCCTGTCGAATGTTTTGTAAATGTCCAGTGCAAACCTACTAACACGTGGACAAAAATAAACTATCAAAGGGAAATAGGCTTGTACTATTTACAATACTTAACAAAGTCTAAACTTGCCTTCTTATATCTTTTTCAAGATTATGAACCATTGATGTTCGAAGTGAATCTAAAAGGATCATGCTTGGACTAGCATCTTCATCACCAAAATGGCATAATATCAACACACTCCAATGAACCCTATAATGGAGACCATAAGTAACGCAACAAAATTGTAACTAACAACATAAAACATTGAATTCGACAGGTATTATTCATTACCAAAGCACAATGGGAACGATTGTGTATCTCTTTGACAAGATATCCTTACGTTTAATCCATTGCATCACACTTTCTTGATGGCCGTTCATATAGATATAAAAGTACAGCAGGTCTACGTGTGCAAAGTCTTTTCTTTTTTCTTCGGATATTTCATCCAAAATCATTCTACATTTCAAAATAACAACATCGTCAAATAACATTATAACATATCCCAGTATAGAAATTATATATAGTATTGGAACCAATCGAAACTGAAATATATAAATGTCATTTCACAGGCAAAATAGACACCGAAGAACTTCCCATTGTGACTTGAGCTGCGCAGCTGAGCAGATTAAAACTATTGGAACCAGATGAACAATGTTCTTCCCGACACCAATAAACGAAAGAGCAGTTATACTTACTTGAAATATTTATCGAAGTTGCTCGAATTAAGCATGCCAGGACTTGAAGAATCTTAGCTAGCCATTGCACGAGGTCGTTGGCCAGCCAAACCTGTTGTCCGCATTGTCACTCCACCGGATTTCTCTACTGGAGGGCTTCAGATTCTTCCTCTCGTTTATGGAAAAGAAGTTAACAGAAATGGGTTTCTGATTTCTTTAAAGAGGGAAAAGGGTTTGGATCCTGGCGGGTTGAGTCGGATATCCAGGATCCAAATCCTTTTTTTAAAAAAAAATTTATATTTTTTTGAATTTCCTTTTTTACCCCTATCAAATTGGGTAAAAAAACTCCAAGAAACATGTTTTCTCGAATTCGGATCAATTGTGCCAAAAAAAAAAAAGTTTGAACACCAAAAAAACTAAAAACAATTAAAACGGACCAATGTTACCAAAATAAAAAAGGTAGATGATTAAAAAAACTAAAAATAAAGGTTTTGAACCAAACTTGTAAAACAAAAAAATGTGAGGGACTAAATATACCAATCTTACATTTCATAATCCAAGCTCACGTTTCAATATTTTAGATCGTACAAATTTGAACCCAATTCTAAGATTAAAACAATATAAACAAACCAATCTCAAACTTGACATATTAACCTTCGGCTCGTACTTACAAATTGAGGTTGCAGCCGTAACTTGTTCAACAGCTCCAACTCACTCAAGCCTTTGCATGCCTTGTAGACTTTAGCAGCTTCACAATTGGTTAGTGTGTGGGAAAACATTTTGAAGGAAGAGTAGCACAAGGAAAGGGTGAAAAATTCGAACTATCATTTTTTGGTTATTTTTCAAACTTTTGGAATTTCAAATTTTGGGCCTTGAAAGAAGAATTGCCCAAATATATTCTTAGATAATTCCGAGTTTTTAAACAGAAAATTGATGATTGAAAATATTGGGCTATCCAAATGGCCCGTTAACATCCGCTTCCACCTCATCAATTTGCGGACCTCTGAACATACTAAAAAGCTTAAATAACAAAAACTTATTAGAAAATTACCATGAATTAAATATAGGGTATAAAAGTAAAATTATCCTTAAAATTAATTATATCAATTATACTAACTAACTTTTCTTAAGATTCGTGGAAAAGTAAAGTAGACTATGTTTATAGGACGGATGTAGTATTAGATTAGATCCTGTTGATTTTACTATAGAGAAATAAAGGGATAAAAAGAATTAGTTGAGAAATAAATGTAACATTTTCACTCTTTAAAGTTCAAAGCAATTATAAGCTTTTAAAATCACCCTTTGCAGAAAATAAGCTTCACTGTAAATATTTATTATTATAAAAAGAAAAGGAAGTCACTGTAAATATGGTTCTTTTGGACAGACATTAATATTTCATTTTATTGTTGTGCAATGCCTAATGGTTCATCCTTCACCTTTAACTTCAATTTTAATCATGAAAATATATTATTTTATTCATGCCAAAATACTATATATATATATATATATATATATATATTCTGTATTACAAAAATCTTTAATCCAATATTGAAAAAACAATTTCAAATTTGATTTCTTGTTACCTTTAAACAAATTTCACAAGAGTTAAACATGATCTTACATTACTTTACTTATATATCATTTTTTAATATATTAGTTTATCTTTCTAAAATTTAATTTATGAAATATATCAATAAAAAATAGAAGAAAATTTTTTTTTCTTTTTAAAAAAGACAATTGACTTGATAATGGACCGTTATAAACTAATAAAAGCACACATGAGGTGTGCTTAGTTGCTTACATGTATGTATGTATGTATGTATGTATGTATGTATACATACATGAAAATGTTATAGAATAATATAACTCAAATTAAAGAGCGTTCTAGTTAAATGTCTAACGATGGACTATCTTTTCAAAAAAAATAAATGAATAAAATTAAATTAATTATCTGTAAGTTTTAGTTTATCAAAAGGGTTTAGTTTATAAACCACATGTAAAAAAAAATAAATTCTTATATTTAAAAGAAAAATAGTTGACTACTAATTTTGATAATTAAACACTTAACTAGTACACTTCATAACTTGAACTCTGTAGCACTAAATTATATATGTAAATTTATATGTGTTAAATTTCAAACATCAAAGTTAACTATCTTTTTATTTTAAAAAAATAAATAAATAACTTTATTTTTTGTAAATATATTTTATATTTACCTTTTTTTTCTTTTATGTCCTCCACTGTTATCCGTAAATACTCTATTTCAGTCTCCACTAAAAACGATATTGGTGTGATTCAAACTCGTGACCTCTATCTCCCCACTTGCCACTACTTCCACTTATAAAAGTTGAATTCTCAAATGAACAGATAAAATATTTTCACAAAATTCTCTAATTTCTCACATTATATATGCTAAAAATGGGGGATTAATGTATATAGCAAGTGGATAATGTGTTATGAACAGAGGGGGACGAACACCTTTTGAGGAAAAAAAGTGAATGCCTCGAATATGTGTCCTTGAAATTGAATCTCCAAAAAAAAAAAGAAATCCTAAAGCAAGAGATTATTGAAGTTTGAAGGCATTATTAATAAGAAAGAGAATTGCTCAGACGAAATTGCGCATATGAAAGGGGGACAATCTCACATGAATCAAACATGGGTCATTCCTATTCTTGTTTCCTGCTTTCAAAACACATTGTCTCTATCCCTTCTTCCTCTTTTGATTCTTCATCTCATCATAGCCTTCTTATCCTCTTCTTTCTTCTTACCCAAATTCTGCATCTCCCAACTTAAAAACTCCATATTATCATTGCTTAGTTAATTAGGTTCTCTTGATCAATAAAATGTTTGAATCATAATATGCGAAAGTTTCTTTATACAACTTCTCCATCTTTTTTCTAAATTTCAATTGAACATTTAATATTTAGAGTCCTTGATATGCTAAATTAATTTCTAGTAGAGAATAGAATATATATATATATATATATATTCTTGGTTCCTAGGTGTCCGTTGTATTTTTTTTTGTGTTGGAGAATGTGTAATCAAGCATAAAAAAGTGAAACAACTTATGCAGACTAACAATTTCATTTAATTTGAGATTCTGAAGTCTTCTTTGTTTACCTATAAATAGAGGTCTAATCTAACCTAACCATTTGTTATAAGTCAAGTTATAAGAAGTGAATGAAATAATTATTGAGAATTCCTGACCTCCTCTTGAAGGAGTATGTGTGTTGAGAGAAAAAGAAATTTATTCTTTTGTTCTCTAAATATTCTAACAAACTCGTATCAAAGTCATATTGGTTTGGAGATAGTTGAGCTGGTGAGAAAGAAACACGTCAAGTATTAGTCTATTCCAAGTTCTAGCTATCACGAAAGAAAATTATACCAATTGGTGTGTCCGAATAAAGGCTTTGCGTGGAGCCTATGAAGTTTGGGAACATGTGCAGAAAGGTGTTGAAGGGCAAGACGCCGCCACCTTGAAGAAAGATCAGAAGACCATTAATCTCATTCATCAAGGGTTAGATGAGAAATCATTCAAAAAAGTTACTAGTGCTACCTCCTCCAAGCAAGCATGGGATATTCTCCAGGCCTTTTTCAAAAGAGTAGATAAAGTGAAGAAAGTTCGCCTCCACACTTTACATGGTGAGTTTGAATATCTTCAAATGAATGAATCCGAATTTGTTTCGGATTACATCTCAAGAATCTTGGCGGTCACAAATCAAATGAAGAGATTTGGAGATGAATTGAAAGAAGATCGAATTGAAACAAATTTTTGAAACCTTTGGATCCAAAATTCAATTATGTTGCTGTTACCATCGAAGAGTCCAAATATTTAGACACCATGACAGTTGAGGAGCTTTCAGGATCTTTGCAAGCAATGTTTGAACAGGTCATCGAATCGGAAAAGTTAGCGGTTTACAGTTCAGTGGTTTAACCTTAATTGAACCGTAATCAAACCGTAATTGAACCATAATCAAAACATAATTGAACCGATTAATTTAATAATTAAAAATATTTATTTTATAAGTTAAAATATATTAAAATTCTTATGATTTACTAGGTTATTTATTCATTAAAGGAAAATTAGTCTTTTTTATATTATTACTCGTTTAGGTTATTTATATAATATTCTTCTTTGTTAAGTAAAACAATATACTTTATCAATGAAATCCTAATTTCTTCTTCTTCAACAAGTATTTTAATATTTAGATAATTTAAAATTGTCTCAAAACATATGTTCATGGAAGAAAATTTAATATCAAGAACAGTTTTCACAGATCCAACTAGGTTATCGGTATTTTGTGAAAATTGGAGAATGGAAGAAGAAAATTAAGTGATTTAGGTTATAATTAGGGGGAAATAATTTAAGAAAATTTTCAATTAGAAGTTAATAGTTTTTAATTTCTTCAATTTGACAAAATTTTTTTTTTTTAAATAACCGGCCGGTCCAACGGTTTATCGGTTGGACCGGCCGACCCAATAGGGTTTAACAAAAAGAGAACGGTTTTTAAATTTTTGATTTTACCTCTCAGACAGAACTGACTAGTGGACCAGTTCACGGTCTGACCAATTCGACCGGCCGGTCCGGTCCGATCCACAAAACAGTGTTTGCAAGCACATTAAGAAAGGTTGAGGAAGCCAAATCAACAATCCATGGAACATTATATTCAGGCAAAGTTCTCTTTGAAAGAAAAGAAAGAAAATCATAGTCCGTTGCAAAGAGGTCGTCGACACGGACGTTGACGTGGATGTGGTGAGGAAGAGGTCATGGAAGAGGGAGAGGCAGCAACCAATTTTTCAATAAAGAAGAGAAAAGGTATGACTCATGTTGAACAAGAGGTTGTGGACGTGGAAGAGGGAGAGGTTCAAGACCACATCAAGAAAGGTATGATAGGTCAAATATTGAATGTTATACTTGCCATGAATTTGGACAGTATTCTTGGTAATGCAAAAATAATGTTGATGAAAAAAAAAACTTTGTGGAGAATAAAAATGAAGAAGAAAATCCTACTTTGCTTCTTGCTTGCAAAGTTGAAGAAGATGCAGAGGAGAAAGATTGGCATCTTGACTCTGGTGCAAGCAGTCATATTTAAGGAAAGAAAGATTTCTTTGTAGATCTTGATGAATCTTTTGGCGGCAATATTACTTGTGGTGATTCATCAGAAGTGCAAGTCAAGGGAAAAGGTACTACTTTAATTCAATCAAAAAATGGAAGCCATCAATTTATTTCTAATGTTTATTATGTCCTAGAGATGAAAAATAATATTTTAAGTTTGGGACAATTGTTGGAGAAAAATTATAATATTCGATTGAAAAATAGAAGTTTGACTATGAAAGATGAAAATGGAAAGTTAGTTGTGAAAGTGCCAATGACGAAAAACAAAATGTTTCTCTTAAACATTCAAAGTGATAATGGGTGTCAGTTCACTTCACTTGAATTCAAAGAATATTGTGAAAGGAATCGTATTCGAAGGCCATTGACAGTCCCAAGAGATCACCCCAACAAAATGGTGTGGTGGAAGGAAGAATCAAACCATTCTTAACATTGCTAGGAGTTTGTTGAAGAGAAAAGATATGCCAAAGGAATTTCGGGCTGAAGTAGTCGCTTATGTTGTGTACTTCTCCAGCCAGAGCCACACTATAAATGTGCAAGACAAAACACCTCATGAAGCATGAAGTGGCTACAGACCAAGTATTTATCACTTACAAGTTTTCGGGAACATAGCTTATGCTCATGTGTCGGATGAGAAGTGGTCCAAGCTTGATGACAAAAGTGAGAGGTATGTCTTTATTGGCTATGATCAAAATTCCAAAGGGTATAAATTGAATAATCCAGAGAATGGGAAAATAATTAGTAGAGATGTTGAGTTTGATGAAAGAAGCTCTTGGGATTGGAAGGTTCCAAAAGAAAGATACATTTCTAGCTGATTCTTTGATAATAAAGAAGAAGAAGTGTTGCCTTCTACTCCACCATCAACTCCTCCACAGAGTGGCCACATGGATGCTTCAAGCTCAAGTGAAGTCCTCAACAAAGATATAGAAATTTGGAATAGATATATGATGAAACTAAAGAGATAACAATGGATTTGAATGATCTTACAAATTTTTGTTTTTTTGTGGATTGTGAGATTATAGGTTTTGAAGACGTTACCCAAGATAAGGAATAGAGGGATGAAATGATTGAAGAGATCAAGGCAATGGTGATGAAAGATGCTTGGGAGTTGGTCTCAAATCTAAAAGGCAAAATGACCATTGGAGTGAAATTGGTGTATAAAATAAAGAGAAATTCCAAAGGGGAAGTTGAAAGATACAAAGCAAGATTGACAGCCAAAGGTTACAAACAAAAGTTTGGCATTGATTATGATGACATATATGCTCCAGTTACTTGTCTTGAAACAATTATTTTGATCATTTCTCTTGCAGCTCAAAAATGGATGGAAAATTCATCAAATGGATTTCAAATCATCGTTTTCAAATGGTGCATTAGAGGAGCAAGTCTACATTGATCAACTTCCAGGTTATGTTGTGAAAGGGCATGAAGAAAAAATCTTAAAATTAAAGAAGGCTATATATGGTTTGAAGCATGCTCCTCGTGCTTGGAATAGCCAAATTGACAAATATTTCAAAGCATATGGCTTCATCAAGTGTCCACCTGAACATGCAATTTTTGTGAAAATAAACAAAAATAATGTAGTGTTGTTTGTTTGCTTGTATGTGGATGACTTGATTTTGACAAGAAACAACCCAATGATGTTTGAAGATTTTAAGAAGGTAATGGCTAGAGAATTTTAGATGATGGACATTGGCTTAATGTCTTATTATCTTGGAATTGAAGTTAAGCAAAAGGAAGATGGCATATTTATTCTAAAGCAGGTTATATTAAAGAAATTTGAAATGGAGAATTGCAAGTTTGTGAACACTCCAATAGAAGGTAGAATCAAATTGTCCAATCATAATGATGGAGAAAAAATAAATCCTACATTGTTTAAGAGTCTTATTGGAAGTTTGAGGTATCTCACATGCACTAGGCCGAATATTCTTTTCAATGTTAGTTTAATAAGTAGGGACATGGATAATGCTACTACTTCTGGTTTGAAAGTTGTGAAAAGAATACTTTAGTATATCAAAGGTAAACTTAACTTTGGAATCTCTATATTCACATTCACAAGATTTTAGACTTGTTGGCTATTGTGATAGTGATTGGGCAGGTGATATGGATGATCGGAAGAGTACTAGTCAATTTGCATTCTTTAGGTTAAATTCAGCTTTTACTAGGAGTTCCAAGAAGCAACCAATTGTGACGTTTTACTTCCTGTGAAGCTAAATATGTTGTAGTAGCTTATTGTACATGCCATGCTATATGACTTAGAAGTTTAATGAAAGAACTACATCAATCACAAGAAATGCCAACCAAGATACTCATTGATAACCAAATATGCACTTGCATTAGAAAACAAAAATCTAGTGTTCTATGAAAGAAGCAAGTACATTGACACAAAGTATCACTTCATTAGAGACTGGATCTCGAAGAAAGAAGTGGAGCTTGAGCTTGTCAATTCTCAAGATCAAATTCCTAACATCTTCACCAAGCCCTTGAAGTTTGAAGCTTTCCAAAGGTTGTGGATGTCTCTTGGTGTCACAAGATCAAGTTTAAGGGGGAGTGTTGAACAATAAACTTGATTCTTGGTCATTAAGTTTTTGACCAAGATAACTTCTAGATGACTATGTAGTTTTCTAGGTGTCCTTTGTATTTTCCATGTGTTGGAGAATGTGTAGTCAAGTATGGAAAAGTGAAACAACTTGTGGAGATTAACAATCTCATTTAATATGAGATTCTAGAGTATTCTTTGGTTACCTATAAATAGAGGCATAGCCTAGCCATTTGTAATGAGTTAAGTTAAAAGAAGTGAATGAAATAATATTTAAGAGAATTCCTCCACTTCTCTTAACAGACTTTAGTGTTGAGAGAAATAATTTCTTCTTTTGTTCTCTAAATATTTTAACAATATATATTTATAGGATGCGATCTGATGGATAATTACTTGACATTCTTATTACAGATTTTATGTCACAAAGACAACCTAGACAATCAATAACACAACAAACCAAACTGTAAATAATTGACATGAGTACAAAGACACTTTCCTTTGGAGTGAGATGAATACAATGAAGCCTTATCAAGTCTCTTGATGATTCTTTGAA
>JAWZTD010040974.1:0-12475 GCA_035221335.1 Echites panduratus | reverse complement strand
GGTCACTTTAGTCTTATGTGAGTTTTGGACAATTTAATTTCAATTAGGGGCTTTTATGTCTTTTGCTTTTATTAGGGTTGATCAGCTTTTGAGGCTACAAATAGAACATTATAATGTAAGTCACCATAATCAACTTTGAATACAAAAACAGAAAATTCTCTTATGGCTGCCTACTTGAAGATCTAGTGATCTTTTTTGTGGGTTTTTGCTAGAACACTTCTAGGGTTCTTTGATAACTTCTTAAGAGCTTTTCAACACTTTGGTTGGGGTGTGAATTATCTACCGAACATAAGTCATTGGTTGATGTTGGAAGACAACATAGGTCAATGAAACTAACCATAATCTTTGATGAAGTCTTGGGTTAGTTTTTCAATTGATGTGTTTATGTTGGATGAAGAAGTTTTTTATTTCATGATCACATCAAGACCTCTTGTACAATTGTCTATCTTTCAAGATATATTTTGGAACCCACAGTCTGACTTTTCTTGCAAAGACTTTATCTTCTGGAAGTGTACCATCAATCAAGTAAGAAATTATTGGAGTTCTCCAATCATTTCCCGAATAAGCTATATAGCATTCCTGTTGGTCAATTGATTTTGTTGGAATATCTTCCTGAGCATAATGAAATCTTGGGGTTTCTTCATGATTTCCCAATTTAGATAACTCATCAACATGTGCATTATCCCCTCTTGAAATATGCTCAATCAAGAAATACTCAAAATGAGAAATTATCCGTTTCACCTTTTCTAAATATTATTTCATACCTTCATCTTTTACTTTTGTTTGTCCTGATACATGTCCCCATATAACCTGAGAATCAAGTTTTACCAGCATTTTTTTTATTCCCATTTAGTTGGCAAGATGAAGACCTAACAACAAACCTGATTGCAAATGGAAGTTCTATAGCAAAAACAATTTCTAAATGTTTGACATGCTCGTCAACACCCTTGCTATATATCCAAATATCATCAAAATAATATACCACAAATTTCTCAATGCAATCCCTAAGAACATGATTCATCAATCTTATAAGAGGTTCCTTGAGTACCAAGCATCCTTTGCAAAATCTTTGCAAAATCAATCAATGCATTCAAGCCTTTTGATCTCAATTTTGGCACAAACAAGATGCAATCTACTTTCAAAACATCAACAACTCTATCTCGAATCAACAAATATTCAATTCCATAATAGATCACACTTCAATTCATCAATTCTCAACATTTTTTTTTCACTTTGTTTTCAGAATTTCCAATGCTCTGTTTTTCTTTCTTTTGGTTTTCTTTTTTTGATATTTCTTTTTTTGTATTTTTCTTTTGTAGAGATGGAAGAAGATGAAGAAACCCATGTCTTAACAAATTGGTGGGACCCTCCTTTCTCTTTTTCCAGAATTATTCTTTTATTGAGGCTTTGTGATAGATGCATAATTTGCTACATAATTGATATGTAAGCCCTTGATTTTAATTGTTTCAAAGAATTATTTACGTGGAATTTGATTATATTTTATGTTTTATGTAGTAAATTGAGCTTTGGAATGAAGTGAAGCACAAAATCAAGTTTTTGGCTTGTTTTGGATAAATTTCAAGTTCAGGAGACAATCCCTAAAATAGGAAGGATTTTAAGAAAAAGAAGAGACAATCCCTAAAACATGGAGGTAAGGAAAAGAAGAGATAACCAAAAACAGATGGAGGATATTAAGGAAAAGGGGAGACAATCCCTAAAACATGGAGCATATTAAGGAAATCCCTAAAACATGGAAGATTTTAAGGAAAAGAAGTTACAATCCCTAAAATATGGGGGATTTTAGAGAAAAGAAGAGATAATCCCTAAACCATGGAGGATTTTAAGGAAAAAAAGCTACAATCCCTAAAATATACAGGATTTTAGGGAAAAGGGATATGGATACAAATCCTATTAAGGGGGGGACACAGACTACCTTGAAAGGTATCTTTCAATCTTGAGATGATGTATTGATTCTTGAGAGATATATTGAGAAGTCATTGATTCCTGAGAGGGTTCTTAGTCAAGACTGAAGATACACAATTCAAGATTGATTTCTTGAAGAGTCTTGAAGAGAAGAAGATCATTTTCCTCATGGCAGATTTCTTTTATCTTTTTTTGGGTTATTAATCATGTCTTGTGAAGAGAAAAAGAACATGAAGTAAGTCATTTTAATATGGGGTTATGAGATTTGCTTTGTTTTCATATTAAAATTTTGATCTTTATTCTTGAGTATTTATGCAATTCTTGTTTCATCTTATTAATCATGTCTATTGCTTTAGCTTTATCAGCTAGATTAATTTGCACGGTTATCCCTAAGATTGCTAAACTTAGCACTATTGTTAAATTAGGTTCCGGCTACCAACTTGATTTATAATAGAGAATTGTACAAATCAAATTGCATGAAATTAAAACTACTTTGTTTTATGTAATTTGATGTTGATGATGCCTTCATGTTTAATGCAATTTAATTGATTAAATCCATTGACCTCTAAGACTTAATTTTATTTGATTAAATTAACAATTTTATGTTTTGCTACTAGAAATCGATCTAATTAAAGGATAGGGATTTGAGAGCTGAGCCAAATTCTAAAATCAACTACTCAATTGTCTTAATTAATCTATGATTAACCCCATAGCAATTGACTTACGGATTGTTTCTTGTTAACAATTTTTCTCATCTATATTCTTAACTTTTATTTTTAGATTTGTTTTTAATTCCTTTTCACGAAATTTTTCCAAAAATCCCCCTTCGTTACTTGTTGATTTTATTTTACTAAATTTGAATTCAATTCCCTTTGGGTTTGACATTACTTGCCCTAACTGCATAGTTTGGTAACTAGGTTTAATTTGCATGTGTTACGACTCGCACGTTCACTTTGCCTCAGTTGATTTTTCAGATGGAGGTGTAAATCCAGGAATCTTCTAAACTGCCGTTTCTTCTGCTTTGATCAATCTTTCCAGAAGAGTCTACAGTTGTTTCACAGTAGAAAATTCTTCCTTCACGAACCTCAACGCTACATACCCTCCTTAAAATCCTTGCTTAAAGGTAGTAATGTATATAGCGTCGTTTTTCTGTTCAATCTGTATGGCATCATCATTGAAGAGGCTGTAGTAGCTCCTTGTACTTTCGCCCACTTTCTACTTGATAGTTAAAAGGTGGATAATGTCTTTCTCACACTTCTTGCTATTCTTGTAAGTCTTCAAGACTTGGTCTTTAAGTTGATTCCAACTTGAGATGCTTGTCACTAGCAATCCCTTGAACCAGGATTGGGCTTTCTTGGTTAAGGTGAAATGAAAGCCCTGCATTTGACATGGTCGGGGTACTTGAACATCTCCATGTAAGAAATGTACTCATCAATGTGGAGTTGTGGCTCCATAGTCCCCTCATACTTTATAGCTATCTGAGGGGACTTGAATCCATAAGGCATCTTTCTTAGCCTGATTCCATCCACAAAGAATGATCATTCAATGAGATCTAAGCCATTCTATGGATTAGGAACTTCAACCTCATCAAGGTTGATATAAGATGCTTTCCTTCCTCGGTTTGTTGATACCTCCATGTTTCTACTTGCAGTCTGTTCAAGATGGTCATCTCTGGATTAGTTTCATTCTCTAGAGCTTATCTATGACTTTCTCTTCTTTGATTTTGGTTTCAAGACATGGCTGCTCTATTTAGCATGTCTCTCAAGTCATATTCTCTGCCATTTCATAGAGTTTCTTGAAGGTCAGTTGGGGGTGAATTCCTTCAACTCGTGGATTCCTTTGTTAGTCACGAGCTTGAGCGTCTTGTTCCTATCTAGCATCTTCAGGTCTCTTGCTAACATTATCTAGCCTTTCACCAATGTTCTCTGGTATTTCACTTCTCTGGTCAGGGACTTCTAAGGGTCTCCTTTCAGTTCGTTAAGTGTGTGATGGGCTCCACCTTATAAAGGTATAGTCAGTTCTACTTGTAAGATTTTCTAGGACATTTACCATTCTCTCTAGTAAATGCTTTGGTATCTTGACATTACTTCCACGTGACCCTTGTGAGGTACAAGGTTGCCTTGCTGCCACATTTTAGAGGCATGTCTTTCATGCCAGGTCTCTGTTGGTCTCTTGGAAGGGCCAGAATAAGTTAGTTCTGGGTATTGTTGAGCTCTTGTCGGTTTCCTAGAAGGACCGGAATGAGCTAGTTCTGGATTTTGGTCTTATGCTAGAATAGGGGCATCAATTATATTCTCATCTGGAAGTGTTGGGAGAGATTCTTCAGGGATTCTCTAAAATATGTAATGCAGTTCTACGGGTCGCCCTCATCTCCTAGGCTATTCTCGTGCTATTGCGATTAACTTTTAGTTTTCAGGGAAACTTTTATGTGTTCCCGTAGACTGCGCCAAAAGCATTGGATTTAGTAAGAGACCTCAGAATCAGCCTGTTGCAATGGCGGCGGCAAGAACAACCAAAGAGGATGAGATCACCGGAGTGGGTTGTCGCCCTAAGGGTAACTTCAACTATCAAGTTAGAATTCAGATTATATGGAACGTAAAGTTGTATGAAAATTAGTGATTCTCTATGTTACTTTTTCCATACCCGTGATCAGTGTGATCTTGGTATCTTTTAAAGATAGAAGATAATCAATCCCCATAGATTTAGGAATAGTTTCCTAATAGGAATCAATCATTGTTCCTTGTAATCTGGTTTAATAGAGAGAAGTACATCTTGTCAATCTTGATCTTTTTTGAAGTTTCCTTGTTGGAATGTACGATTTTATATTATGTTTCTTAAAAAATCTGGACGGTTATTAGGAGAACATTTCATGGTGTCTAGGATTCTTAGAGAGCTCGCTAGCGACCTTCTAAGTGGTCGAGTGACATTGGGGATGGTCTGGCGACCTAGTAGGTGACCTGCGACCTTGAAGTGCCTTCAGCGACTTTTATCTCTATCATAAGTTCCAAACTTGTCGTGGGACCTATTGAGATAATTGGAGGTAGTGGATGAGTATTTATACCTTCACGAAGTCGTGTTGACTTATGTTTATAGACCTTTGAAGGTCCCGACTTAAAAATAGTCCTTGTTAAATTTTTACTATTTAGGTCGGGCAGTTAGGTATTCAAATCGGGTCTTCTAGGTCATGCCCATTTACCCATCAATAATAGATGTCGTGAAATGTGACTAATGAAATATGCATTCTGTCTTTCTACTTCAACCAATTAAATAGGAAAAAAAATCAAAAGAACCTATTTTGTAATTGTTCGAGTGTGTAAAAAGTGCCAAAAAGAAATATTGACAACTTAATTTAGAAGGGAGAGGATGTTCACACATCACTCTTTAATAAACACACAACCCACTTTATTTTTTAAAATTTCTTTTATTGTGAAATGACTAAATTATCCTCTAAAAAAACAAAAAACAAAAAATTAATGATGAACACACAACCTAAAAAGAACGAGTCTACAACTTCTCTGCTGGACAGAGGACACAAGTTGCTCCCTTGCAATCGAAGAGAACATCTCAAAAAAATTGAATCCACATTTTAGCTTCATATTTGGTGAAAAAAGGTTTCTGAACAATAATGGAAGATCACAATACATCCACATTGGCAAATGAAGCTAAAATGGTAAGTTTTTACAGTGTTTGTCTCCATTTAAGTTTAAGAAATTTAGGTTGCGTTGGACAAAAAGTCGGTGAACCAGCAACGATTTCTTTATGTTTAAGTCGATCATATATTGCTGACTAGCTCAACATAAATCGGCCAAAGGTCGTCGAAAATAAATAAGAGTGTCGGCAGTTTCTTGCCGACTGAACTAAGGAAATTCGGTAACAAACTACTGGATTTTGTTAGTTCAGTAGGCAGGTTACTGCAGAAATATTTGGGTTATGTTTGAAACTTATGGCCATGGCCGACAAAGTTGTACTTTGTCATATATAAATGGCTAACTTTTATCATTATTGTTTCAGAAATTGTTAGATCTTCTAAAGATATTTTATTTCTCACTATCACATTCTATTTATATGCAGACCATAGTTTCTAGCAAAGGAAGTAATGAAGAGGAAGATTTATCTATAGTGGTTGATTATAAGACACATTTTACAAACTTTGAGGTATGTGTCATATTAATTACTTTTGATTGTTATTTGTAAGAAGAGTTTTGTAATTAATCTATTTGAATCGTAGAATTTCCAGGGCAAAGAAGCTTTGGTATCGTGGGCAAGACAATGTGGTAAAGAATTGGGATTTGTCATAGTTACACACCATTCAACTTCTACCAATTCAAAGAAAACTCCAAGAATATACTTGGGATGTGAGCGGGGTGGAAAATACAAAAAAACGTTGAAATCAGAAGGAGATGATTCCAAATTCAAAGACAAAAGTAAGATGAAAAATAAGAATGTTGGGACAAAGAAGTGTGAATGTCCCGTTTCGCTATCGGGGAAAACATTACCTGTGATGATGATTTGTGGCCTTTGGAGGTGAGATGTGGGACACATAATCATCCTGAATTGCAATACTGTGAAGGGCATTCATTTGTTGGCCGACTACAACCCCACAAGGAGATTATTGTTACTGAGATATCTACCTCCTTGGCTCGACCAAAGGACATCTTATCATCATTGAAGCATCGAGATCCTTCTAACACATCTACTATGAGGACAATATATAATGCTCGAGCTAAATATCGGGTGAAGGAGAGGGCCGGACATAATCAAATGCAACAATTGTTGAGTAAGATTAGCGAGAATGGATACTACCAGTGGCATAGGAGTGATGGTGACACTGATGAGGTTCGAGACTTGTTCTTTGCCCATCCTACTAGCGTTGCATTATTGCAAACTTATCCTGAGGTTTTGCTTATATATTGCACATACAAGACGAATAGATATGGTCTCCCTTTGTTAGTGGTTGTTGGTGTGACATTGACTGATTTAACATTCTCAGTGGCTTATGGATATTGGCTGCGGAACGGGAGGACAGCTATAGTTGGGCTTTGTCAAGACTAAAGAAGTTGATGAGAGAAAACTCCTATCCTAGTGAGCTTTCTGACTAGATGGAACGCACTAATCTTGACACAAACTGAGGATTCATATTACCGTAACCTTAGCCAATTTGAGATTGATTTCTCATCTTATGCAGATGCACTGAATTACGTGAAGGAAGTATGGTTGGATGACTATAATGATAGGTTTGCGTCGGCATGGACAGATCAACTTCGACACTATGGCTGCACTACAACGAATAGATGTGTTACTCGAGTACATTGAAATATTAATTTTTATATTATTAATTGATTCTTGCTTTGCTATATGATATTTTGATTGTCGCTCATTATTCGTGTTGTCATTTAATGGTAGGGTTGAGGGGGCACATGCTAGATTAAAAAGGAATCTCGACACCTCTCAAGGTACTTTTGAGAGTTGTTGGGATATGATACACCAACTACTAGAGTTGCAACACAACGAGATAAAGGCTTCTTTTGAGAGAAGCAAACATATTGTGCAACACCATTTCCGGCCTCAGGTTTTCAAGGAGTTACGGGGTTTCGTATCTATAGCCCCCCTAGATATCATTCTTAAGGAGTGCAAGTTGGCTGATGTATGCGGATTCAAGATGAGAATGGATTGTGGGTGTTCTATTAGGAAGACTCACGGATTACCATATGGTCAAGATATTGTTCAGATCCGCGCTGAGGGAAGGCCTATTCCTATGTGTGCAGTCGATCCTCACTAGCAAAAGTTAGCCATCATCAGCTGTACCAACCCTTCAACCCACGATGCTCCTTCAGTTTCTCAAGTTGATATTAGCTTAGAGTCTGACTGGTTACAGTTCCGGAGTAAGTTTGAGCAAGTCAGTGAACATGAGAAAAGAATAATGTTAAGAAAGCTTACTGAGATATGTAACCCAAAGACCACTCATTTAGGGGAGCCAATAGTGAAGGTAAAGACACGAGGACTTCCTGGTAGAGGTAGATCGAAGAGCAAGATAGATACAAGCACCAAAAGGGAAAAATCAACATTTGAGTTAGTAGATTCTCAGCAAGGGATGCTTCTTATACATGACATGGATCCGATGACAGGAGGTACCCCTGCTTGGTTTGATGCTGCTAAGATGCCAGGTAGGAAGAAGAAGCAAACTCCACAGCGTGGCAGGTGTGTTCGTCGCCATGGGTTCGTGGATGCATTGCTTACATGGCTACAGCCTTGCATTGATCATATTGAGGATGTTAGTGCAAATGGTCATTGCGGTTTCGAGCTGTTGCAGGATTAATTGGATACGGAGATGACGGCTGGGCCAGGGTTTGTGAAGAGCGTAGTTATGAGATGGATGCTCATACAGAGTTATATTTCTCTATCTTCGGTGATCGGTATGCTGAGATAAGCACTTCTTTTGATTGTTTGGATTCGACTGCTCCATTAGATAGATGGATGATATTGCCCGACACAGCCCTCGTCATAGCAACGGTGTATGGGTGTATTGTTTGCTTCTTCTCCCAAGCTATCTATCTGACATGCGTCCCATTACGACAAGCTTCGGGAGCTTCACTGTTTCACTATGAGATTGGTATTGGTTTCGTCAACGGAAACCATTGCGTGAAGGTGTATATGAAGTCGGATTCTGTTATACCACACATTCACAGAGCTTGGTATGATTTCCATGCACCTGATGTTGCAGGGTGGGATAGCCAATATACGGATGGCATTGCCTACTACGATGTGATGTCTAGCACTGGCCAAGAAGACATCGACACAGTCGAATTAGCCTCTAGCAACTGTGATATGTAATGTAATTTGAAATTAGGATTTTCTTATTCATCAATTGAACCTCTATATCAGTGACGTTATGTTTAGTTTTCAACCAAGTAGTAAGGAAGTTTCAATTTCATCCATTACAAGCTTTTGGTTTGCAAAGGTTTATTCATCATGTTTCTTAGGATGAAATTTTGTTAATAAACAATATGTGGAGTAATATCAAGATTATATTTATACTTAAGTAATAAAAACATGTGCCAAGTAATAAATGATATATACATAATATATAGATTATGTTAATAAATAATGTATGGATTATGTTACATTATCTTTGAAACTAATATATACCTAGAATAATATATACATTATCCCATATTGGTAAGTTAACAAATCCTATATAATATACAAGGATTAATTTTCATTGAAAAGTATTTTCAGTTGAAAATAAATTCGGCCAAGAACTACCGACTTTCTTTCATCTTAGTTGGCCAAGAATTACGGACTTTCTTTATCTCAGTCGGCCAAGAATGACCGACTAATGGCATAAAAATCAGCCATTGTTTACCGACTATAGTTAAAAAAAATCAGCAAAGTTTATGCTACAGAAATACATATTTTCAACTATATATGGCCAAATTATCTATGTATTAATTATATCTTACAATTCCATAATTAATATGTTGCACTTCATGCTTACAATGGTAACAAATTAGAAATGTTAAATATGTCAAACCACAACACTAAACTGAAAGGGAGTAGAACATGTAAATCCATTAGCTACACTACATTGCAATACCATTTAAAAAAATTCATTGATTATAATATGTGGAGTCATGTTTTAAACCCTTTGCGGAATAAGCTAAAAAAAATAGATATTTGAATTGAATAGGAAAAATAATGGGTAACAAGTTAATGACCAAGCTACATAAAGTCGGCCAGAACATGCCGACTGCTTAATTACATTTCGGAACATATTGCCGACATTTTTTTTTTTTTGGCCATCATTCGCCGACTGCAATGTGATTCAGTCAGCCACATGGTGCTGATTGACATTAAAAGATTCAGCAACGTATGGCCGAATTTTGGACATATTCCTGCAATCAAATTTCCGAACAAGAGATAAATCAACCAAGTAGTTTAGAACCTGCTCAAGTACAATCATACATCGATAGGCGATAAAACAACGAAAGCATGTTATAATATTGAACATGACAAGTACAATCTGTTTAAAATTACAACATATGCTTAGTAGAACTATCCAATCCCTCCGTCGACTTCTATAAACATGCTGGATCTCCAGAGCAGGGTCATCATCTGAATGAAATGACCAGGGTCTGGAACATGACTTAACGATCCAGCTATGTCTGAAAGCTGCTCCATTAAATAAGATGGTGGATGACTTTAGTGATGCTGAGGTTTGTGCTGCACATCTCTACTAAGTCGGAGAAACCTCATCTAGTGTTGTAAATCGTCTGTTGTCATCACATATGGAGCATCATTATCATAAGTATGGTAACCATGTGCAAAAGCAGATCTCAGGGACGGGGGTTGAACATATATGTGCAAAACTCTGAGGTACCATGTGAAATACCCACGCTCCGTATCTAGGCCAGCTCGAACTACTGTCTGGGGTCCTTCTCATAGGTGATCTGGAAGCACATGTAATACTCAATTCCTCAAGTAGTCGGAAACCAAATTAAGCAATGCTCGCTTTTCTGGAGTCATACGTCCTTTGATGTACTTGTACGCAACTCTCTCACAAGGCCCAGGAATTGGCTGAATAAACCCGAACAGCCTAAGTACTCTATCTGGGTGATAACCCTCAAAGTACTCTATGACACATAGAGTTCCACAGAAGAAAGATATGTCACTGAGAGGATGCTGCTGTCGACTATCTTCATATTTTGTCCATTCAATCTGTTCACGAAAACGAGAGCCAAACAAACAAAGAACACTACATTAGTAGTCTAACAAAAGCACAATATAAGTAATACTAATCAAAGCACCAGCATTTGTAGAACATTACCATCTGATAATCAATGCCATCTAGCTGCTCCCGGATTGCTTGTAACCTATCAATACTACCTCCAAGAGCACAACTTACATCCCACATCAGAACTCTTGGCTCATGCAATTCATATGCTGGAGAATGCATAACCCGGAGGTTCTTAAGGTGCTCATATATCCAAGCCTGCAATAGGGAAATGGGTCCACTAAACTGCTTACAGGTCTACTGGCATCCGTATCCTAACTGCATGTACAAATAAGCTAACACTCCAGCACCCCAAGCATATCTATGTATATCGTGAATGTTATCTAATAACTGCAATAAATTGTAGTTCACTCGAGTACATGTCTTGTTTGAGAAGACTATACACCCCAGCACATAAAGAATGTAAGCCCTAACACAAGCCTCAATCCTCTCTTCATTGTCTATATCATCGCAATGGCTGTAACGATCTCTTAGCCACTTCAATCACACGGAGGATGCACCAGTCTTCTTTCCCAGCTCTTCTCGAGCCTCCTCTAATGTACATCCCAATAACTTCACAAGCAACACCTCCCCCATCGTATGGTCTTTCCCAGGTGGTATGCATACAACCCGTCCGGTTAAAGGAATCCTATAAATGCATGACACATTGTCCAAGGTGATTGTCATCTCTCCCTAAGGCATATGAAATGTATTGGTCTCCGCATGTCACTCAATAAAGGCAGAAACCAACACTCTGTCCACATACCGATACAAACACCTCGAGCGTGGAGAAAGGCTGCTCGCATTGAGAAGTCTATGAAATCTCATGTTTTGTTGTATATCTTCAAGAATATCCCATTTCACTAGCTGCTCATGGTGATGTAAGCACTTTAAAAGGTCCCTTTCCTGCAATCAAAGTTGAATGAGGACTTAGTAAATTATGTTACACAATCACGATAACCATAGCACCAAGCTACTGATAATTTATTCTAACCTTTACATCCCAAATATATCTTGCGAAGTGACTAGAGTATTCATTCAACAATGTCCATTCTTCTGGGCCTCCTAGAAATGGTGCTACTCAGAAATGTCATCAATAACTGAGGGTTCTTCAGCTTCCGGTGGAATATCATCCTCCTGAAACTCCATATGGGGATATGAGAATGTTGCCTCATGGTTAGCCTTGGGAATATGAACATCCTCAACTGGTTGTGCTGAGGATGACTTTGGCTTAGATGCGTTATACCTACGATGATTAGAAGTTGTAGGAGGTTCTCTACCTAACCTAAGTACCTTGCGCATGATCTGGTAAAACATGAAAACATTTTAATAATGTAACTTATATGAGCATGTCATATTGAAAAATATAATTCCATATATGGAAATTTATATTCACATACATTCTCCATTTTCAATCATCAACCTGCCTGATATATACAAATATATATAAGTTATCAAAACTAACAAAATGTTCCTTCCACAATTTCATATATGTCACATTAAATTTGAAACTTCATGAGAGTTATTAGGTGTTAGAGGTCAATTTTTTATGATGTTATGGCATGATTATGTTTTTAATAACATAATCAACAAATTTTGATATATTCCATCAAACAATAAATTTAAATCAAGAGTTTAATACCCCTACATTCTCCAATTTCAAGCATAAACCAAACTTGTATACATAACCATATATCTACATTTAAATATAACTATATGTATATATATTTAGAAAATTAAATATGCATAGAAATTTAAATTTGTAATATGACTTTAAATTAA
>JAWZTD010040963.1:0-12475 GCA_035221335.1 Echites panduratus | reverse complement strand
ATAAAACATAATTGAATATTAAATTAATATAAATAAAATATATTCACAATATTTTTTTTATTAATTATATTTTGCAAGGGTTTATTTGATTTCTAATAAAATTCAAATCATTACGGGCAAGTTTATGAATCTAATTGATTTATAAATAAAAAATAAAATAATTAGATTTAAATCATCAATTAACTCATAAAATATGTAGGTTGATAAAAGTTATCCCTCAAGAAAGACTTTTTATTCATTTTTTTTAACCGTAGTATTTTTTTTAACCATAGTAGAATAATATTAGAGTAAATGTTACAAATATAACCAATTTATTTAATGGAAAAAAAAATAAAGTTTAACATATAAATAATATTTACTCCCTTCATCTAAAAGGTTGAATTTTTTCTTTCAATTTAAGTTGATCTTAGCTAAAGGCTTAGTTTTTTAAATTAGTTATTTTTTTTAAAAGAATGATATTGATAAATTTAAAAATAATTAAATCAAAGATTTTTTTTTTCTAAATTTCATGTTAATTAAATTATAAAATTCAATTTTAAATGAAGTAAGCATTATATATATACACCCAAAGTGCAGCTTCGGGCTCCATCTAGTTTCATCTAATTATTATATCATTATCTCCTAATAGGTGTAAACTCTTCCTTACACTTGTAAATTATATTTACACACTTATCCCTTCATATATGTCTATCCCGAAAATCAAAGGTAATTATCTATTTATTCTAATCATATCTTTGAATTTAAAATCTTTTAACTTTTAAAGTATGCCATCTACAGTAAAACTAAACAAGACTTAAGATATATATTATGTAATATTTATATTTAAGGATGTAATCAAATGATTTGAAAGTAAAATCTATATATTATAAATCATGAGTTCGATTAGATTTTATAATATATTTTATCCTTATTAATTTAACCGTTATTAAAAATATATATAATTGAAATACATGTGTATGTCCGGTCAGTATGTAAAAAATATTAAAAAATATATGTATGCACAATATTTAACAAAGATGAATTACAATGTTTATGGTCAATTTTTGTGATATCCATATTTAACATAAATAACAATTGTCAAATGCTCATTATGTTGATGTCTATTGTTAAGCTTCTAGGGTCCTGGTATGGGTCCTACCCGAAGGGTATGGAGCGGGACCTGATATAAAAGGGTCAGAAGAAAGCGGCTCCACCACTGCAACCATAGTCAACCCTCGCGGCAGCTTGCCTCCGCTACGAGACGAGACAGTTTAATATTATTATTATGATATAATATGGTGGTGGCCCACATATGACTTGTGAATACAGTGTGAGTGCCGACCTAGCTACGACTTGCCAAGTGCCTCATCAATGACTGAGGAAGACATTATAGAAGGGACCGGATTCAGCAGTTGATTGACATTAGATGTGGTTGATATTGGTACGTAAAGCACCATTAATATGAAAGACTACACAACTTGGGTTCCTCCCACGTCAAAATATAAAATATTACCTTCCTATCATAAATATAATCCATTTTATTTTTCTATACATCTTAATAAAAGTTAATTAGTATAATTAATATAATTAATTTTAAGAATAATTTTATTTATATATCATTTATTTAATTTATTAAAATTAAAAGTATTAGATATGAAGAGATAATTAAAAATGATAATTTCATTTTTAAACTTTAATCATCTCTCCTAAAAAAAGAAACTGGATTATAATTTAAGACAAAAAAAAAAGAAAACGTGAACTATCTTTATAGGACGGAGGTAGTATTATGTAAAGTAATAAGTATAAGGGCATGATTTGATACATCATCTATCATCTATTTCAATGATATCATCCAATTTCATAAGATGTATATTTAAATTGGAGTTCATTTTGCATTCAAAAATAAAAAATTTTTTAGAAACCAAATTAAAACCTCCATCATCTAAGATTGGGATGGATCAATTTTTTTGATTTTTGAAAAAAAAAACTCCAATTGACACATATATTTTACGTACTAATGGATGAAGAATGGAGAATGAAGGTGAATAATTATACACTAAGGATGTGATTGGATACTTAATTTTCCACCTCCATTCTCCATTCTCAATTTTTAACTTTCATTCTCCATTGTTCATCTATCAGCACGTAAAATGTATGTGACAATTGAAATTTATTTTTCGTTCAAAAATAAAAAAAAATTGATCCATCTCATTTTAGATAGATGTTTTAATTTGGTTTTCCAAAAAAAAAAAAAAAGTTTTTGAGCAAATAATAAACTGTAATTTAAAGATACATTTTATGAGATTGAATGACATAATCCAAACAGAAGATGAATCCAATCAGACCCTAAATATTTATCGTTAATTTAGAATATTTATATTGCTATATCAAAGACACTTATTGAATAGTTAGCTTTGGATACTATTACATGACGAGTAGTTAGCTTTTCCATAAAAAAAGGAAAAAAAACTATTAATATAGACATGGTTAAGAAATTTTATTTAGTAATGAAAAATAAAGGTTAACTGTTGTTTTAATTTTAGAAATAATATAAAAATCCAATGTAGATTTAATTAAGGATTTTTATTTTTAGTGCATTTTCCTCCCACAAAGCTTAATTTGTGTTTTCCTTTTAGAAATAATACAAAAATCATCATTTATTTTAAAAATAAAATCATGAAAAAAAAAATTATGGCTTGTCCACTTACAAGATTATAGTCTGAATATTGATACTTTTAGTCCCTTATCTTTTTTATTTTTATAAGTTTAGTTTAAAATCTTTTTTTTAGTTTTTTTATCCTCCACCATTTTTATTTTGATAATTTTAGTTCATTTTGATTATTTTTATTTTTTTATATACTTAACATTTTTTTTTACACCATAGCCCAAATTTTAAAAAACCTGTTTTTGAAAATTTTTTAACCAGTTCAACAGGGAAAAAAAAAGGAAAATTCATTTTTTAATGTTGACCTGGATCCAAATCAAAATTAAAAAATGAATTTATTTTTTTTGTCCGTTGAACCAATTAAAAAAATTTTAAAAATATATTTTTTTAAATTTGGATCAATGATAAAAAAAAAAGTTACATTCGAAAGAAACTTTAAAAAAATCATAATGAACTAAAGTTATTAAAATAAAAAAATGAGGGATGATAAAAAAAAAAAAAATTTTGGATCAAACCTATAAAAATTAAAAAAATAAACAATTAAAAGTGCCAATCTTTCATTCTAGTTCTATAGTTGATTGCCTTTTCTCAAAACTTTATAAGTCAAGAAGGGTTTGTATGTATTCATAAATTCAAGGGCATGGGAACTTAATGCCACCATCAATGGTTAGTGGTTGGCCTTTTACATCCAAAGGAATGTCAAGTTAATTTGAATCTCTTAAGAGTTTGTGTCAAATTCTTCTTTTGCTTGTTGTTTTATAAACAAAGAGAAATAATTACCTTAATAATTAATATAAATGTTTCCTAATTATGACCCATTAGGGATATGTTTAATTAATTTATCATGTGTTTCAAATCTTTACTACAAATGGGGCGGCATGTTTCATCTTGTGTCATAGATTATTAAAAAAAAAAAAAAAATTCTGAAATTGAATTAAATGGGATACGTAGTGCAGTTGTGATGCCAACTTAAATGGGAAAATTGAAAAAGGATGAAATTATCAAAATAAATATCTATATTATAAAAAAAATTCTCAATAATATATCACAATTAATCAAAAAAAAAAATAAGATCAATCGTTTTCTAATATCAATATTTTTTTTTCGAAAAATGTAACTTTGAAAGTTATTTAAGTCAAAAAATCACAAATTTTATGTATCAAATATTTTTATTTTTGAATTTTGTAATTATGTATAGTAAAATATAAAATAATTAAGTTATAAACAAATAGAATATAAACAGTTTCGTGAGTATGCATTCATTCAAATAAAAGTTATAAATGTTTATTATTATTTATATAGTTACAACAATTGATTAATATGTCTAATATATGATAATGAATGAAAGTAATTAGGTTAATTATTGTGTAATGTTGGTATTTTTTTTTTTTAACGGTTGCTATTTTAAAAGGCATTTGAGTTAAGAAATTACAAATGTTGTTTTCAAAAATAGTTTTGAAATTATTAATTACATATTTTTATTAATATAAAAATATGTGAAAATTGAGGATGGCTGTTTTTGGATAAACTATTTTAAAAAAAATAAATAAATTAATCCTAACAACCATCATTCTAATCCTTACCTAAGACTAACAAATTGTACATGAACAAAACATCAAAATGCTTAAAACAAACAATCCATAATAACATTTATAAATCTAGGGGTTGTTTTCTATAACAATTAATGCCAGCAAAGTCTAAGGTTTTTGACTTTTTCTTTCCCTGGCTTGGAAGAAATTGTGTTTAACATGTTGCAACTGGCCATGTTTTGATACCGACATGATCTATCATTCAATGCGAGAAAATACCATTGGCCTTGCAGTTGGGGAACAAATGAAAATTTATTCTTTCCTTATTATATACTAAACAATCAATTGTCTTTTTTAAGGAAATAAAAAATTATTTTATAAATTAAACCCTATTGATTAATTTTTATTATAAAAAATAGTTGACTATCAATTTTGACCGTTAGAGACTTAATATGAGTTTAAAAATAATTTGAATTTTATTACCCATAATAGTATTTATGTATATTTATATATATATATTTATATATTGTGTGTTTAATTTTAACTATAGACTGTTTTACCACTTTAATTAGCATGACTGAAGGTTTATTTTCTTGTACTGATCATAATTACTTTTCAATAATCAGACTAATATCCATCCTTACCTTAATTCTATTATCAGACGGTTCTCATATCAGACCTACATTAATATAATTTTACCACACTAAGGTTGCTTTTGGTTCTCGTTCACCATAAGAGTCAACAACACAAGACAAAAAATTGATGGACAAAATAAATTTTTTTTTTGTCTCCAATAGAGTATTTGGTTGCAGTGGACAAGATATAGAAAATGTTCGACTATGCACAATGCGTTTGGTTATAATGAACGAGACAAATAATTAATTGTCTATTTATTAATTATCCTAATGAGAAGAAAGTTAAGAGAAAAACAAACTTTGATTTGGGAGTCAATTGCTCAGGTTTACGGCTGGGGTGGGATGGGTTGTGCGGGTGAGGGTGAGGTGTGGCGCGGGGTTGGGTAGGGTGCAGGTGGGGCTGGGTTGAGGGTGCTGGTAGTGGTGTCAATGGGGGTGGGTTAGGTTAATTTTTTGGAATTAGGGGAAAAATATGGGGATAATTTTGTCATCTTATATTTTTGTTCTTAGGAACAAGAAAATCAGCAATAACTTTTCGATGTGTTTACTTTTTATACAAAATTATTAATCTTTGACACTACTATGCATCTGTCAAAAAATTAATTATACCAATATTATCAAAAATTTTTTTGTAAATATCCTAATAATTTTGATTAGATAATTAGGCAAAGGTTTTAAAAACCTTATAATCTACCTTATAACCTTATAGGAGATAATTTATGTCACCATCTAAGATATCATTGTACATAAATTGTGATGTTAGAGAAATTAGAGGAAAACTCTATTTCATACTTTTCGTAAATACAGATAAATAGAGATCCTATATGCAGATTATATATTTATATATGTCATCAATATTTATAAATATTATAACTATTTTAATTTGATTTTATAAAATGAAAATTTTTTTTTTGAAATTTAAAATCACCTTGTTGAAGTTTTAAAAAAAAGGGTGAAAAAGCTAAAAGGAGGGAGGAGTTCTTGAAATCTTTATAAATGTAAACCTTTATTCTTGTTTTTAAACGTGACATTCAAACCCAAGATGTGGATCTTGCGTCACATCTCCCAAGTCCCAACTGCTTTTAAAACAATTTTTTTCAAATAATAATAATAATAATAATAATTCAATATCTATATATATTTTTTGGACAATAAACGTTTTCAATATCATTTACTGGAGTGATGGGCGGAAAATAATTAATAATCAATAAATTAAAATAATAAATAAATAAAAATATAATTGAAAGAAAACTAGTCCATTTAAATCAACACATTTTTTTAAAAAAAATATAAAAGTTTTAAAAATTTAAATAAATATTTATACTTAATATTTGTATTACCCAATAACTTTTTCATAAAAATTCTAACTTATTTGTATTATATATATATTAAAAATGTTAGCGATAACACTTCTAATTTAGTGAATATTCAGTTAGTTATAAAGGGAGGTGATGGGCTGAATGGGTATGACCCGAATGGCTTGACCCAATTACACATAAACTCAGATCAAGGAGTAAAGATCTTACTTGGTCTATTCTATAGTCTAGACCTAAGAAGGTTTACAAACATACACTCATAAAACCTTACAAAGGTCCTTATGTATAATTACGACCTCCTACTATCTTAGTAAGCTTTGCGACTTATAAAGTCGGAGACTTCTGGCAGAGATATAGGTTGCTAATGATATCTTTGAAGGTCGTGGGCCATCATCAAGGTCTTCAAAGAGCTCCCCAAAGGCTTTTGAAGACCATGGAATACTTTCATAGCAATCACCAGGACTTGTTAAGGAAATGTAAGACATTCCAACAAGGAAACTCCCAAAGGGAGAACACGATTAAAGATTGACTAGATATATTTTCTTTCAATCGCATTAGATCAAACGGGATAGAGTTGATCTCCATTAGGACACAACTCTTGATTTGAAGGAGATTGATTGATTTCCACTTAAATGAAGATCACGATCACGGATTACCTAGTAAGGAGGGATACATTCAATCTTCTAGTGTATTCTCTCCATCTTATTCAGCTCTTTTAGGTGATTAACTTGATCGTCGGAGTGTACCCTAGGGCGACAACCCTCTCCGGTAAGTCCATTTTCTCCTCTCAAGTTGTTCTTACAGGTGCCAAGGCAGCGAGGTGACCTGGTGGACCAATTTATCCCCCATCACTTCTGGTGTCGTCTTTGAGAAAGACATTAAAGAAATCTTTTCTCACAAAAGAAAAATAAAAAATTGCCATGGCACGAGAACAATCAACAAGACAAGGACTCACCAGAAGGACTAAACTACACATTACGGAAGTTATGCAGGGAGAACCTTTGCATGATATTCCAAACGAAGAGCCCCCACAAGCCTCAGAACAGGTTCCAGAGTTGAACATGGAACCAACTCGCTCTGGACCATCCAGAAGGCTTGAAGAGGCTCATCAAGAAAGAAACAATACAGACCGTCTGGTGCCTAGAAGGTCCCATGAACCAAAGAGATCTCGTGGAAGTCACATAACTGTATTAGAATGTTTACTAGAGAGAATGGTAAATGTGTTAGAAGGATTAATAGACACAAGGGACTATGTGTCCACAGGGAGAACTCCATCCCAAACTCACCGAATCGAGAGAAGGTCTCCTGGAGATCTTGAACAACGAAGGGTAGTAGGATCTACACCACAGAATTGCATAGACCACTTCCGTAACAATGGAGATAGGAAGGAAAACGTTCAACAAGATCCAAGTCAACACCTAGGAATGCAACTTGGGGTTTGACAAAATAGTAATAGGGGAAATCGAGCCCTTGTTGACTTTAGAGAAACTCTCCAAAATGGAAGGGAGTATGACTTAAGGGATAAGTTCAATAGGGCAGCAATATCTTGAAATCAAGGTCAAGGAAGGGAAAGCCATGGAATCCCTCCGGGAGAAAGAATTCCAAATCAACACGATCGATTAAAACAAGCAATAAGCAAAAATATGGAAGTCCTAGCAAACAAAGGCAAGAAGGCACCCCAAGTTAATTTTGAAGAGGTAGAAAGCTTGGAATTGTAGAACGGGATTAACCTCGTAGAACGATCACCCTTAGTAGATGCGATTAGGCTAAAGAAAATGCCTCCCAGATTCAAGAAACCTCAGATTGCAACAAAGTATGATGAATCAACTGAGCAACAACTCCACATAGACGAGTATGTCTAGTACATGGAAATGCTTGGATATCCAGATCATGTCAAATGCCTAGCCTTTTGGTTCACCTTAACAAAAAAGGTCAATTTTGATTCAAGGGACTTCCAATAGCAAGCATCTCTATCTGGAATCAACTCACAGACCCAATATTTGAAGAATTATCGAAGTAGCAAGGGGTGCGAAAAAGATATCAACCATCTCTTCACTATCAAATAGAAAATTAGAGAGAGCATGAGAGGCTATTACAGTAGATTCAACTATGAAGCTGTGGAAATCGAGTAGAAGAATGATGCTATATACATAACAGCCTTCAAACAAGGATTGTAAAGGGGGTAAAGCTTGTTGAAGAGAAGTTTACTACTGCAAAACAGTTACAAATGCTGTTGGAAAGGCTTATAAAAGCAGAGGAGACAGCAATCTAGAAGAAGATACTTGGTTCTGAAAAGCCAATTGAGGCAAAGTCTCAGCAGGAGAACACTTCGGGGGAAAAAGAAATAAGGGATCCCTAATCAAAGGGAGGGCCTCCAGAGAAAAAGAAGAAGACTTTTCCAAACCTTGTGATACCTCCACTAATGACCTCATGTGCAAAAATTTTGGTGGCAATTGAAAGGAAAGGCTTGATCAAACCCCCACGACCTCTCGAATCTCCCATGACAAAAAGCTATATGAACAAGTTCTATCAATATCATAGAGACTATGGTCACCTTAATGAGGATTGATTTGATTTCAAAAGGGAGATTGAGAGACTTATCAAGGAAGGTCATTTGCATGAATTCCTTGCACATAGGAGACTTCTTGGTTAGAAAAATACTGACTGACATAGGAAGCACAGTAAATGTTCTATACAAAAATGCATTTGACCAAATGGATTTTGAAAAAGGTCTATTAATCTAAAACAGATACAACACTCACCAGTTTCAATGGATCCACAACGTGTGTTGAAGGAGTCTTGAGAGAATCAACAACAGTCGCTGCTGGTCAAAAAAACATAACAGAGGTCATGGACTGGCTAGTGGTGGATGCTCTTGGAACCTATAATGCTATACTAGGCAGAAAAGGAGTTATTGACCTTCAAGCGGAAATCTCACTTGAAGAATATTGCATGAAAATCAAGGTAGAAATAGCCTGAGTCACTCTCAATAGAGTCAGACAAAGTGCTTTAGAATGCTATTTCATGGAGGGAGATAATCATCCCGAAGACCAGGTTAACAAGTAATCACTAATTTACCTGCTGGGTCTTTCAAAGGAGACCAAAAGATAGAGAGTAAAAGCTGTACAAAAAAGGTGATCCTAAACACAAAATTCCTATTAAATGGAATTCAAATATGAGATGCCAGCCCTCTTGCAATCAAAGAAGAGCTCGGGAGAATTTGAAGGTCTTTGCTTGGAAATTTGAAGTCCAAGCCCTCATCTAAGTTGGGATACTGAAAGAAGTTCTATACCCAGAATGGCTGGCAAACCGAGTGGTAGTATCAAAGAAAGAAGGAACGTGGAGAATGTGCGTGGACTTCACAACCTGGAATAAGTATTGCCAAAAAGACTCTGTTGATACCTATTGCTACACCAAGATACCTTTTGGATTAAAAAATGTTGGGACAGAGTTCCCATAGGCAATACACAAAATATTAGAACAGCAACTGGGTGGAAGATGTATGTCGATGACATTGTAATCAAGTCCAAGACCTCGAGTGACTTCAACAAAGACATCCAGGAGACCTTTCAAACTCTGAAAGAAGCATATATGAAGCGAATTAAGAAAAAATGCACTTTCATAGTCTCAATAGTTAAATTTCTAGGTTTTATGATATTGGAAAGAGGAATCGATGCAAATCCCAACAAAAATTAAAGCTCCACTGGATATGGAAGCTCCTTGAAATGTAAAAGAGGTACAATGTTTGACTTGAAAAATGGCAGCACTTGATCTTTTCATCAGTAAGATGATTGCAAGGGATCCAAATTCTAACACGTGCTGAAAAACCTATAGGTTTTGAATGGACAGAGGAATGTCAGTTGGTTTTTGTCAAGCTAAAAGAATTTCTGGGGAAGCCACCACAATTAGTATGCCCAAAAGTCGAGGAAGAGCTCCTCATATACCTCACAACAACTTAAAAGCTGTCAGTTTGGTACTTTTAGTAGAAAGATCAGGACAACAATTTCCGATCTACTTTGTAGGCAAGCAATTGGGAGGTTTAGAAATTCATTATTCTGACCTAGAGAAATTTTTATATCTCATTGTGCTTACATCCAGAAAGCTCAAAAATTACTTTGAAGCACACTGAATTAAGGTCCTGACAAATTTACAGCTTAGACAAAAGCTATCAAAGAAAGAGCTCTAAAGCTATCAAAGAAAGAGCTCTCGGGAAGGACTATGAAATGATCCTTAGACCTTTCCGGATACCACATCGACTTCGAACCAAGCAAAGCAATTAAGGCAATGAGAAAGGAAAAGAGAAGGAAGTGGATCCAGAAGACCATGAAGATAAATGCCATAGATTCGGAATGCAAGGCCATTGGGCTCGTACCTATCATACAACAAAACACATTGTGGAGCTTTACCAAGCATCGATTAAGAAAGATAAAGGTCCTAAGCAACCTTTACTTCTCAAAATTCATGATGATAATGATCTTGATGATCCCATTGTTGATATAACTCACATGGATGAGGCTGACTTATTTGAACATCCAGAAAGAAGAGTTACATTTGATTGGTGATGAAAGTATCCAAAAGAAATACGACTCTAATTCCTAATTATGATTCTAAAAGTACCACTGAGAATATTTGCCTCATTGATAGTGGAACTACGTACACTATACTTGATAGCAAGAAATATTTCTCTTGCTTGAATATGTTAGAAGTAAATGTTTGTACTATAAATGATAGTGCAGAATTGAATAAAGGCTCTGGAAGAGCTAGTATTTTACTTCCTGGAGGAGCAATAATTGCCACAACAAGGAACTATTTTCCTCAAAATCTAGAAGAAACTTATTGAGTTTTAAGGATATTCGACAAAATGGATATTATGCTGAAACAATGGAGGAGAATAACTTTAAGTATCCCCGTGTTACTTAAACTGTCTCCAGAAAGAAATCTATCTTAGAGAAATTACCTTTTATTTCTTCGGGACCATATCATATAAAGATTGATACTATTGAAGTGCATCATTTAGTAAACCAAAAGTTCATTACCATATTTAGCATTTGGCATGATTGTTTGGGTCACTTTGGATCAATTAAGATACGGAAAATAGTTGAGAACATACATGGCCACCCATTGACAAGTCAAATGGTGTTAAATAAGTATTAATGTGCTGTTTTTTCTCAAGGAAAATTGCTCATTAGACCATCCAAAGTAAAAGTTATAGCTAAATGTCCCGGTTTTCATGAACGTGATATATATGGGCCTATTCACCAAACAGGTGGGCAATTTAGATATTTTATGGTATTAATTGAAGCAAAAACTAGATCATCGCATGTTTGTTTATTATCAACTTGCAATCCGGTGTTTGCGAGATTACTTGCCCGAATAAATCATCTAAGAGCCTTCTAGTTGTCGCTGAATATTGTTCTCATGCCTTTGATGCCTATGCATGTCAATTGGCATTACCGTTGAACATCTCACACTTTCACACTCAAAATGGTTTAGTTGAAACATTTATTAAGAGATTATAATTAATTGCTAAACCACTTTTAATGAGAAGAAACCTCTCTATATCAGTTGGGGGTCATGCAATTTTGCAAGCTGTAGCACTTGTAAGTATTAGGCCATCAGGTTATCATGAATTTTCTTCTTTGCGATTAGCTTTTGGCTTTGAACCAAATATCTCTCATTTGATAATTTTTATATGTGCTGTGTATGCTCCTATAGTACCCAATTAGATAACTAAAATGGGTCCCCAAAGAACGTTGTGGATATATATTAGATATGATTCTCAATTTATAATAAGGTATCTTGAACCTGACGGGAGACGTACTTATTGCTGATTACCATTTTGATGAGTAAATGTTCCCCAAATTAGGAGGAGAAAATAAACCAAAAAGAAAAAAGTTTGTTTGGACAACATCTTTGAATTATCTATATCCACACAAGTGTGAATGAACTTGAAGTTCAAAAGATAATTCATTTACAAAAGACAACAAATCAATTGTTAGATGCCTTTGCCGCCTCTGCATGAGTACGAAAATCGTATCTACCAACTATAGATGCTCCTATCTGAGTTGAAGTAAAAAAGAGCAAACTTCAGCACTTATAACTGTTGAATCCAAATCATGCAAGAAGTGTGGTCCACCTCTTGGTTCAAAAGATAGAAATTATTGGAAAAAAAAGGATCAAATGATCTAAATGATCCTATTGAAGAACGTGACAAAAGGGACCAAGAGACATCTGCTGAAAAGATCGAAAATAATATAGATTTCCATCAATTATATGATAGAGACCAAGGAGCTTCGATTGAAACAACTTGAAAATATGCTTACAAAGATAAAGTTTATGTTTCAAGAATTG
>JAWZTD010040923.1:0-12483 GCA_035221335.1 Echites panduratus | reverse complement strand
ATTTCTCATTAACATGCATCTTCAATCCATACAACCTCCAAACAATTAGATTCCAAATACACAAACTCAAACCAAAATCACATTTGTGACGATTACGAATTGAAGTTTTTTGCAAGAAAAAATACTTATAGTTAAGCTGCAAAAAAATCGAGATTCGGCGGCTCAACTACTTTGAGCAGAGGTTGGTCGGCGACTGCAATGGAGCAAGGGATGTCGGCGACAGCAATGAAACTTGAATTGCTACCATCGTCGGTCTTCTTCTACCGGTTGTACGTTGTTCCGTCGGCAACTTCAGCGCCGGCAGCTCCACAGTTCAGAGAGGATAGAAAGTTTGCTTCAGTTCCAGAATAGGGAGGAATGATGTATATTTATAAAACTCAACATTCGGTTGTCTGCAATGGGTATATCAGGATGTATTTGTGTAAATTTGGGGCTGTTTGTATGTAAAATTTAGTTGTGTATATAAGTGGATGTGTGTAAATAAGAAATGGGTGTTTAAATATCAGCTCCCAAAGTTTTACTCTCTTTTCAGGTAGCGGTCATCTCACGAGGATTAAGACATTTTAACACAAAAAAAACTCTTTTTATATTCTTTATTAATTATATTTCTTTTTTTATAATAAATAAATAAAGATATTATAGAAGACAAAAATAGAAAAAATATTATAATAATGTATTGATAATTACAAAACGATTTATATATTTTGAGACGAAAGGAGTAATATTTAATTGGAAACCAATGTTTGCACACTAGTTTTGTATGTACTCACGACCAATTTTTAAGTTGGGTTTTATAATAAGTGGTTAAATGACTAAAATATCCTTTTGAAATTAAAAAAAAAACATAACAAGAATTGATAAAAACACAACCTATTCCATGCAAAACCTTGTGGTGGATGAATAAACATTCTTGCACCCTCTCTTCCTAATACAATCGAGTGTTCAAAATTTTTTCAATCCACATTGATCAAGCTTGCTAGATAAATGACTTTGAAGGATAACGAAAGCTCATAATACATCTCTATGACCAAATGATGACAAAAATGGTAAGTTTTGATGGTATTTTTCTCAATTTATATCGTTCCCATATTTTTTTAATCGTACAAGTAGTTAGCAAATCAGTGCCGACTTGATATGAAAAAAGTTAGCTACCGATTGCTGAAAAATCTTCATCTTGTCTCCCACATTTCTCCAAATTTAAGCCATTTAGTCGACCACAAAATGCTGAAATTTTCAGCTCTGTTGGTAACAAATTACTAAAAATAGTGCAATGTTTCAACCACAAGCACTGACTAGATATGTAGAAAGTCAGTTATAATTGGGCGATTGAGTTGATTTTTTTTCCAGAAATTATTTGATGTTCTAAAAATTTTTCTAAATATCACATTTTTTTTCTATTTATTTGAAGACCATTATTTCAAGCAAATGAAGTAACGAAATGGAAGATATATCTCTAATGGTTGTGAACGTGTACGTCACAACACACGCAAATTAAACCTAATTATCAAACTATGCAGTTAGGGACAAGAATGATCGAATCCACAAAGAATTGAATTCAAGTTTAATAAAAACCAATCAACAAGTAACAAAGGGGAGTTTTTGGACAGTTTTATGAAAAAAGCATTCAAAACTAATTTAAAAAGTAGAATATAGATGAGAAAGCTATTAACAAGAAACAATCCGTAAGTCAATTGATATGAGGTTAATCATATATCAAATAAACTAGTTGAATAATTGATTTTAGAATTTGTCTTAGCACTCAAATTCTTATAATTTATTAGACCAATTTCTTGTAGTCAATAACTTAATTGTCTTGGATTCCATCAATTAAATTACATTAAACATGAAGACATCATGAACGTCAAATTACATAAAACAAAGTAACTTTAATTTCATGCAATTCTCTATTGTAAATTAAGTTGGTAGTCAAAACATAATTTAACAATAGTTGTTACTTGGCGGATTTAGCAATCTTAGTGATAATATTTAAACCCTAACAATATAATCATGCAAATTAATCTAGGTAATCAGGCTCAATCAATAAACATAATTAATAAGATGAAAACAAAATTTGCATAAATACTTAAGAATAAAGATCAAATCTTTAATAAGAAACCAAATCTCATAACCTCATATCAAAATTACTTACTTCATTTTCTTATTAACAAAAGAAGACTACTCACAAGACATCATTAAAAACCAAAGAAAAGATAAAATAATTTTGCCCTGAGAAAAATTAACTTCTTTTCTTCCGGACTCTTCTGGTAATCAATCTTGAGCCGTGTTTAAAGCTTATGAGACGAGCCCGATTCATAGTAGTTTAAGACTCCTTTACAAGAAGTAATTACCTAAAAGAATTCTAGAAATAAACTAATCACCTAACTAAAATTCTATTACAAAAGAAAGTGTCTTTAGAAAATAAAATCGAATTTAGAAACCTGAAAGCAATCAGCTTCTGTCCATTGCCAGCTAAGGGTTGTTCGGCACCGGATGAGTATTAAATTAGCCCCAAAATAATCAATCTTTCAAAAAGCTGTCCGATGGTGTCTCAGGTTGTGCATTCGGCGCCTAATGAGGTTTGCTTGGTGCCAGATGGCTTCCTTCTACTTGTTGTTTCACCCTTGCTCATGCCATTCTCTTCATTTCAAATTTTTCCCAAGCGATTTATCCAATATATGCCTACAAACACAAATCAAGTATAAGGAAATAAAATTCATCTTAAATTACTATAATTAAGCTAAGTTATTTAAACTAATAACATAAAAGTGACAAAAACTTAGCTTAAATATGCACAAATCATTCCCCCACACTTAGATTTTTTGCTTTCTGTCAAGTAAATTGTTCCAACCCCAAACAACAAAACAATAAAACACAATCCTCATAACGAAATATCCGAACCTAAACATAGGTCTTGTAACTAATTATATAAGAAATCATAATCCCTTTTTTATCATACCACAAATCAAATAAAAAAACATGTGTATCAAGTGTGTGACAACTTTACATGATTTAAACATAAAAGACTTAATTCATCATCCAACATAACCTCAAAAATTTTTAAATCTTCAAGTTTTAGCAATTTAAAGTTTACCAAAGATAAGATCACAACAATTAATTTATCTAAATAAAAGAATAAAACAAGTAACCTTAAAAAGAAAGAAATCACAACCATAAACTTGTCAATGCACACACTTTCCACTAATGATATAAACAAGTCTTACTTGGATCAAATAGCACTTTTGGCTTGTAATGCTAGGCTTTTGGAATTGTCTACAAATGAAGGATAAGGATAACAAAATTCATCATATGAGAGAATATAAATATTTTAAAGTAAAGGCCATAACTCATATCATAAATATTTTAAAATATGAATAATCATTCTCCTTCTTTTCACCAACTCCTTAATTGCCCTCTTTAGAGCATCACCCCCTTTCTTTTTTTTTTCTTCTTTTTTTTTAAACTCCTTTTTCAATTTTTTTTACTCAAAAATTCTTCTAGCATCCTCTATTCACCTTCATTAAACATCAAATTCCTGCACAAAAAAAAAAAAAAAGAGTTCTAAAAGAATTTGGCCATTATTCTCTCAAAATTCTTTCAAGCATAAAGTAGAAAAGGAAATCAAGAGGTTTAGTATCAAAGAAACATTATAGTTAGAAAACTATTCTCATTTATTCTCAAATAGGGATAAGAGGATATAATATAAAAGGGTAGGCTTAAAGAAAGGTTCAAACAAGTCAAAGAAGGCCTTATGTCATCCCCAAGTTAACCACAGTGCTATGTATTTCGCCTCAAGCATGTGCAAAGACAAGTTCTAGAGTAATAATTTTAAAAATAAAAAGGCAAAAAGTGAAATTCAAGATCAAAATAACTCTTTTGAACAATTTTTCTCTTTAGTATAAAAAGTATCATAGAGATTTTTGTAAGAAAATTCATTTTAAGAGGTTAAGTAAGATCAAAATCAAGTTTTCATGCTTCTATTTTGTAAAGTTGTGTGAATTTGAGTTCAAAACTTTTGGGATTTGAAACAAGAAAGAAAGGTTCAAATGATTTCAAATACAAGAAACTTAAGAAATTTATGTCTAGATTCAAAAATTCACAATCATATTATTGGCCACATAAAACAAAAACATGTAAAATGAACAATAACATGATACAATACGAAGAAACATAATACGACAACAAAGAAAAGACAACAACCCCATACTTAGAGTGGACATTGTAATCAATGGCACAAAGAAAATAATTAAAAAGAAAAAGGTAGAGATATAGTCACCCTCTATAAGAGAGCTCACGAAGAAACTCCTCGTAGGATTCCAAATGACCATCGTAAGAATTAAGTGTGCCACCATATGCACTGAGTTGAAGTCCAAATAGTTCAAATTGGGCTTGCATGGCTTCTTGTTTTATCCTTCATGACGTCTTGGTTAGCTCTCATTACCTCTTGGTTGGCCTTCATTACCTCTTGATTTGCAAGGACTTGACGTAACACATCTAGGGTGGATTGTCCTGTGGAAGTGGAAGTAGATGGAATCTCAGGAGCTGCAACACCACAATACTCCATGGCTGCTAGTCCTCTTGGACTTGATCGTGCACTAAGTTATGCAGTTCATGGTGCCAAACCCTATACCTAACACTTGTATAATTGATTTTAAGCATAGTGGTAGGTGTGATAATAGCCTTGGGTTGGTGACCTGCAAACTTAGGTCGGAGACCTACAACTCATCAAGTGGAAGTCCAAAAGCTTGGAGAATAGAAGTGAGAAAATGTGGATAACAAAAAGCCCTATGAACATTAGGGGGTTGAACTACTTCATGCATCTTATGAATAATAATTGCACATAAAGAGATGCCAACAATAGAATCTAAATCATGAATCATGCGATAAAGGAGATAAACATATATAAAATGTAACTTATTAAGAGAGGAAGCTTTGGGAAAAATGTTATGATTATACAGGTAAACCGAAACTCTTTTCTAACCATCCAATTGCTTGACAAGTAAAGCTTCACGTCTTCTATTTTGGCCCACTATTGAGTGAGTCAAACTAAGATTATATAAAGCAAAAGGGTAGGAAAAATCAGTATACGAATCAAGTGCATCATTTTTGTGGGTAGGAAATGACCTAGGTTAGGAATATTAAGTATTTGAGCAAGATTATCACCATTTAAATGAATAAGCATTTCCCTAACATTTTGTATCAATTGTGGTCAATTCTTTAGCAGATTTATTAAGCATATTAGCATAAAATTCTTCCACTAAATGTGGCTAGTAAAGTGTAGGAGGGTTGAAGAATAGAACACTATCCTAGGGTGGTAAAATGGGTTTTGATGTGAAGTTCTTCATCTAAGGTGGGATAAATACTATGCTAAAAAATCCAAGGGTGATTAGTTCTTTGTTCTAACCATTGTTCATTTTCAAAAGAGGTTAAACGGATATGATCAAAAGTCATTGGAGGGGGAGAATCTTTATTTCTCCCATGGCTTCTCACTTTCTTCTCCCTTCTAGGCATTTTATCAAACACTTAGGGTGTGTGCAAAATGCGGCAAGAACTAAGTGAAATTAACACAAGAAAAGAACTCCCTAAAACACAAGGAACAATACTAAAGCACAAAATAAACAAACAAATCAACAAAATCTCCAATTAATTCAAATCATTCTTCTCCAATCAACCACAAGAGACAAATTAATGAGTAAAATTTATCAAAAAGAATAAATTTACCAGACTTTCTTAGCAAGATTTTACCACTTATAGAACCTCCAATGTTGTTCGGTTGGGTAAAAATGGAGGTGTGAAGACAGTTTAGAAAGAGAGTGTAGATGTAAATGTATTGGGAAAAAAAAGGGATTTGTCGGAAGTGAGGTTTAGGAAGAGGAAAATTTGGAAAAATGAGTGCAGAAAAATGGAGAAAAGAAGAAGGGTTTCGATTATAGAGAGAAGGAAATGGAAAGAAAAATGAAAGAGAGGAAGGGAATTTGTGTGTGGTTGATTGAAAGGAAGAAGTAGGCTTTAAAATAAAGAAGTCAAACAAAAGTATTAAGTCAACAAACGGGTTTGTCCAATGCCAGATGGTGCTTGGGACAAAGTCATGTTTAGGACAGAAATTATCCGGAGCTGCATCCGGTGTTGTCTCCAGTGACGAAAGGTGGTGTCTGGTGCCAGCCTAGGCACCAGATGATGCGGTCTTGCCCAGGCTGTGGTGCGGAATCGAACGATTTTGTTTTTCTTTTGGTCAATTTCCTATAAAATGTGAAATTAGTTATTTTCTAAACACGTTCTAAATGGTAAATAAAATAAAACAAAACATTTAATGCTAAAATTAAAATAAGAAACTCTTCTTGGATTGCCTCCAAAAAACACCTTTGGTTAATGTCATTCGGCCTGACCTTCTTCTTCTACTTATGGTGCTTCGTAGGATGGAATTTCAAGATGCATAACATCATTGGTTTGAGGTTCAAAACCTTCACCGAATGGTTTGAGGCTATGTCCATCGACCTTAAGTATCTTTCTGGTTTCAAAACTACCAACTTCAACTGCACCATGAGGTAAAACATTAGTCTCAATGAATGGACTAACCCATCTTGACATTAACTTACCTGTAGTTTAAGTCTAGAAATGTAAAGCAACACCTTTTGACCAACAAAGAACTCTTTACGTGACAAGAACTTATCATGATATTTTTTCTGTTTATCTTTAAAGAGGGAAGCATTAATTTAAGCATCATTCCTTATCTCTTCAAGCTCTTGGATTTGTAACTTCCTATGTTGGATGGCATTAGGAAAATCAAAGTTGCATTGCCTTATAGCCAAGTATGCTTTATGATCAATTCCATGGGAAGATGACAAGATTTACCATAAACCAACCTATAGGGAGACATGTCAATTGGTTTTTGGATGCAGTCCTACAAGCCCAAAGAGCATCACCTAGACGTAAACTCCAATCTTTTCCCTTTTGGTTGACAACTTTTTCCAAAATAGATTTAATTTCTCTATTAGAAACTTCAGCTTGACTATTAGTTTGTGGATGATATGCAGTGGATACTCTATGTTGGACATGATATCTTTTAAACAAAGTTTTAACAATTCTATTGCAAAAATGAGTTCCTTTATCACTTATTATTACCTTAGGGATGCCAAATCTGTTAAAAATATTATCCTTAATGAAATCAACCACAACTATAGCATCATTAGTCCTTGTAACCTTAGCTTCAACCTATTTAGATACATAATCAACTACAAGTAAGATGTAAAGATTACCAAATGAAGATGGAAACAGTTCCATGAAGTCAATTCCCCATAAATCAAATATTTCACAGGTAAGAACATTAGATAATGGCATCCCATCTCTCCTAGATATGGTTCCTACTCTTTGGCATTCATTACATGCTTTTACATACAAATATGCATCTTTATTCAAATTAGGCAAAAAAAAAAAAAAAAACCACATTCCAAAACCTTAAGGGAAATCTATTTGGGACCAAAATGACCTCCTACTTCATATGTCTGACAAAATGCTAAAATAGATGCAATTTTATTATCAGGCACAAAATGATGAATCACATTATCAGAGAAAATTTTGAATAAGTAGGGGTTATCCCATAAATATTATTTAGAATCATTCTTTATCTTACCTTTTTAAGCTATAGATAATTCAGATAGTAGTTCTATAGTAACAATATAATTTACCAGGTTAGCATACCAAGGAAGAAAACCACAGAATTTATATAAATGCTCCTTAGGAGAAAAGTTATTTCCCCATTATAGGTTAGCCTACTAAGATGGTCAACAACAAAATTTTCAGCTCTCTTCTTATCTCAGATCTCAATGTCAAATCCTTGAAGCAACAATATCTGACATAAGAGGTGGGGTTTAGATTCCTTCTTCTTAAGCAGGTACCTAAAAGCGGCATGACCAGAAAAAATTGTTATTTTAGTACCCAACAAATAAGAACGAAACTTTTCTAATGCAAAAACAATAGCAAAGATCTCCTTCTCCATAGTAGTGTAATTGCTTTGAGCAGCGTCTAATGTCCTTGAAGCATAGTAGATCACATATGGCACCTTATCCTTAATTGTCCTAAGACAACTCCAACTGCCTTATCAGTTACATCACATAATAGCTCAAAAGGTAAATTCTAATTAGGAGGTTGAATAAGAAGTGCGAAATTAAACTTTTTTTAATTCATGAAAAGCATTTTTACAAGCATCATTGAATTCAAAATGTACACCTTTTTTAAAAAGAAAACACAAAGGCTGAGCAATTTTTGAAAAATCCTTTATAAACCTTCTATAGAAACTAGCATGACCTAAAAATCCTCTTACCTCTTTTAAATTTGATGGGAAAGAAAGTGATATAATTACATTAATCTTTGCTTTGTCAACTTCAAGCCCTTTTTCTGAAACCACATGTAATAAAACAATGTCTTGCTCCACTATAAAGTGACATTTCTCAACAGTAAAATCATCCATGAAAACCTCAATGATATTAGTCACATGTTCAGAGAAAATAGACATCATGCATCTTTGAAAAGTAGCAAGTGCATTGCATAATCCAAAAGGCATCCTTCTATATATAAAGTTCCAAATGGGACATGTAAATGTGGTTTTAGCATGATCCAAGGGGTAATTGCAATTTGGAAATATCCGGAAAAACCATCAAGAAAACAATAATGAGATTTATCTGCTAGACGTTTTAACATTTGATCAATGTAGGGAAGGGAAAAGTGATAATTCCTAGTGGATGCATTTAATTTTTTGTAATCAAAGCAAACTCGCCATCCATTTTGCACTCTAGTATATACCTTGTCTTCTTCATCATTCTCAATAATAGTTATTCCAAATTTCTCAAGAACTACATGGGCAGGACTTACCCATTGAGAATCAGTTATTGGATAAATAATTCCTGCATCAAGAAACTTTAAAACTTCTTTCTTGACAACCTCTAATATATAGATTTAGCCTTCTCTGTGCTTCCTTACAAGGTTTGGCCTCATCTTCTAACAAAATTCTATGCATACATGTAGATGGGCCAATTCCTTTTATGTCAGCCAATGTCCAATCAATTAGGGTTATATTATTTCTAAGAACTTTGACTAATTTGCATTCTTGATCATTAGTCAAATTATTAGCAATTATAACTGGCAATGAATTTCCTTTTAACAATAAGTACATTTAAGATGTGCAGGCAAAGGCTTCAATTAAAGAGAAGGGGGACATTCAATACAAGGTTTAATCTTTTCTTCAAAGAGAGACAAATCAAGCTTAAGTTTAGAAATAGCATTTGCAGATAGTCTTGTTACAGTGTCAATTATGTCTTGATCAACATTCATAGACAAGTTATCCAATAATTCTTCATCAATACTAAGTGTAAGAATTGCATGCATTAATTCGAAATCAGATAACTCATGCATTTCGTCAACTAGAGGATCCACAATATCTATTACAGAAGCAAAGCATGCATCAGATTGGAATTTCATGGCATCAAATATGTTAAAGCAAATTTTCTCACCATCAAATTAAATTGATAAAGTTCCATCATGCACATCAATCTTTGTTTTTGCAATTCTCAAAAATGGTCTTCCTAAAAGAATGGGAGATTGATTAGAAGAAAATTTATTACCTTCATCCATTTTTAGGACATGGAAATCAGTAGGAAAAACAAGATTGTTAACTTTTACAAGAACATCTTCAATAACTCCTTCAGGATATACATAAGATCTATCAGCAAGTTGAATGATTATTCTAGTATATTTTAAAGGACCAAGATTAAGAGAAAAGTAGACACATTGACATGACATTTATTGAAGCTCCCTTATCAAGCATGTAACTTGCTATGCAAACATTACCAATTGTACATGGGATAGTAAACATACTTGGATCTTTTTTGTGTAGGGACGAGTTTCTTTTGAAGAACTTCTGAAACATTCTCCCCACACTTACCTTTTCATCCCCTTTTAGTTTTTTCTTATTTGTGCATAATTCCTTTAAAAACTTCGCATACCTTGGAATTTGCTTGATTGCATCTAAAAGCGGGATGTTGACTTCCACCTTGCGGAATGTTTCCAAAATATACTTCTCTATCTCTTCTTTTTATTTCCTGCAAGACATGAGGGAAAAGGGGGATATACCTTAATTGGTTTAATTTCTTCCTTCATTTTGGCTTCTTTTAGGGAAGGTTCTTGAGGTGGTGACTTCTTTACAATCAACTCTTCTTCTTCAATTGCAATTTTTTTAATTGGAGGGTCTTGTAATTCCTTACCACTATTGCATTAGCATTCTCGAGATTATTAATGGGCTGTGAAGGAAGGTTATTAGATGCTTGAGATTTCAATGGGTTCACATCTAAGGCTAACTATGCCATTTGTCTTTCAAGGTTTTGAATACTAGTTTGAGTATTTTTCTGAAAAGACATGGTATTTTCAGTGAGCCGTTTCATCATATCCTCTGAAGAAGAACTAGGTTTTGCAGGTTGGGAGGGTTAGGCATATTCTGAAAAACTATTGGATGGACTTGGTAAAAAACCGAAGGATTTCTTGGAGGTTGACTTGGGTTTGGTGCCTGATTTCCTCCTTGATTCCATATGAAATTTGGTTGACCTCTCCAACCTTCATTGTAGGTATTTGAATACGGATTGTACCTCCATTGGTTAGAGAAATTCCCTGCAGCATTGACACTAGCTTCATCTATATTGTGAGGACAAAGATCAGTAATATGCTGATAGCTACAGCAAATATTGTAAGATTTAACAAGTGTGTGTACTAGTGTTCATAGTTAACCATTTCTCAAACTATTAATTAAAAGGTAATAGACCTTACTTGAATTCGAAGTTTGCGGAAGTAATTTGCAAGATCAATCAAGTCACAAGTCTTGGATATAAATCACTAGGACCAATATCACTGTTTCACAATCTAAATGCCTATTTTATATCTGATCAACAGTTAATGGAAAAACTTAATTATATAAAGTGAAGAAGAGACTGTTTATATAGATATCATCTCTACAGACATATCTATTCAGAAAATGTCATATTTACAGACATGTCTTTTCTGAAAGGTTATCTCTATGGAAATATCTTTTCTGAATAAGATATGACTATTAGGTTTGACACTTGGGATTTACACATTGGTCCTTATGGGTGTCCAAATCCAACATCTCCCACTCGCCCATTATGGGCCAATGAAACAACACTTTCAACACTTTACACTCACACATATATATAGGCAAATAGATTATACGTCCTGTGAGCACACTCGTAATTTGGAACCGTTATCATGAGCCTGTTAGGGACAACATAATGGTTCATTTATGATCAAGAAAATAATGTCTATCTGTACCCGGATAGATTAGTTATATCAGATTACAACATACCTTATCCCTCGAGGGCTATGTTTAATCCATAAATCCTTTATGTAATCACAATTATATCTTAACCTTTTACAAGAAAATATAATTGGCTAGCAGGTGAATACATAAGATTGATAAAACCTAAGCCATCTACCTCCTCCAACTCATATTTAGAAAATCTTGACCAACTGCTTTCCTAATATGTCCCATCAAACTAATTATTTTTATCGTCGTCGTAATACATACTAAAGTAGCCAGCATCAATCAATCATCTCCAAATATAGTCAAGAAGTTCAAGGGTACTAATATAGTGCTATTTTATAAAGTTAAGCTATAAGGAACTCACACAATGAAAATGCAGGGATCAATCTTTCATTGTCCTTTTTGGTAGACTCAAGCCATGTAATTTAATATTACATGTTACGATGATATCTCTATAGAACATATGTTTTATCATTATAAAGACCTCAGCCTAGTTGTTTACTCTACAACTAGCTTGAATTTTTGTACTTACTCGCTTCCATTGCGCTATAGTACCAAAAACTCAAGTCTGCTTATAATCAGGCTAATATGATTGTGGGTTATCATATTACAATTTAGATTTAAACTAAATCTCATCTTGATACTTATCAAGGCGACATATAAGATACTAGTATTCATCAACGTTTATAGATATATATATCTTAGTGTCTTATCTCAGCTCATAACTATTATCATTGAATCAGTTATTTGTGTAAGAGAATCAACCTCTACCTGATGACATAATTTCTATGATACACATAATCTTAATCATGTGTAAATGCTAATATGCAACACAAACTAAAATAAGAATGTTATAAAAGAAAAAATCAAATTTTATTACATTTTTAAGTTTGTCAGTACCATACATCATACAATGGTCATGAATAATATATATCTCATTACACTCTTCGTAGTCCCATGGCTTCAACATGTACAGTAAATATGTCTCTAGCTATGGGCTTAGTAAAAGGATCCGCAACCATTTGTCTCACTTGTATATATTTTAAAAACACTTCCTTTTGTGCTACAATGTCTCTAATGAAGTTGTTCTTATTTGGGATCCTTAACATAAGCAAGTGCAGCCTGGCTATCACTATAAATAACTACAGACTCTTTTCCACTAT
>JAWZTD010040894.1:0-12500 GCA_035221335.1 Echites panduratus | reverse complement strand
AAGAACAGTAGTCGCTGTTGAGTAGCGGAGAAGGAGGGGATGATGTGAATGGGTTTTGCTTGCAAGAAGAGAAGAAGGGTCGGATCGGATGCGGTCGAAAATATCATCAATCATTACTCAACAAAATTGCTTTTGATGGTCAGAAAAATTCCAGCAGTCGAAAAGATGTGTCCTACAAGCGATTACTCAATTCTTGTGGCTTTTAAAATGAACCGTTTATTGTATTTGATATGTGTATATGTGTTTTTGTTGTTTCTGCCTGTATGAACCCACTAAAAGGTAATTGAATTAACTCAAATGATTTAAAATCTAATAAAACTGACTTTACTTGTTTTAAAAACAAGTATTAGTTTGTCCCATAGGCACGGATGAGTTAATAAGTGCCAATGTTATTGGAGTAGAAACATTTTGACATTACGGATTCAAATATATACGGTAATAGTTCTTCATTAAAATATTATGGGAGGTGGTACTGGATTCGTATATCGTTGTTCCTCTCCTTTATATGGTTACCTCTCGTGTATATCTCTCTATTTATAATCCGCCTGGTCAAGGAGCCTATGACACAGATGGGGAATTTCACCTTCCAGACTTTCCACTAATCAAAAGTATTCTTGCAAGTTTTATTCGATTCGATTATCTGTTATAAAATTGTTTAATTGGTTATAATCGAACCAAACTAACTACCTACAAAAATATAAAATTTATAAAATATATAAGAAGATTTACGCCTTTTAAATCCAAAATTCGAAGTCTTGATGACTATACTATTCAAATTTTTTTCGTTTCATTTTATAGTTCCAAAAATATTTTTGTGATTATGATCTATTTTTTCATTTTTGCCAGTTCCTGCGAAATTAAGGTTCTTTCATTGCCCATAGTCCTTTTTTTTACATAATTGGGTGGTTTCTAGGATAAAAGAACAAAGAAATGATTTCCCGTAATCCATATCTTTTTTTTTTAATCCAAAACCTTGATTTCTATGGAACTGACTGGATTTACTTTAAAAATAAAAAAAGAATCAAAATTGTAATTCGAAAAAGTTTTAGAGATTATAAAATGTGAAAAAAAAAAATTGAGGATCATAGTCACCAAAACATCAAATTTAGGAGACGAAACACTTCGATTTTCCATATATATTATATTTAAAATAATTTTAATAGAGAATGAAATTTTAATCCATTATTAATCAATCTAAATTTTTACAATAAAAGTAAATTATTATTTAATAATATATAATATACAAATATTTTACATACATTAATAAAAATAAAAAAAATTAATAGGTTATTAACTAAATAAAACCACTCAACTGATTTGAAAATGGTTTGATTTAATTCGATTACACAATTTAATTTGTATAACCAATTATAGTTATTCAATTACAAAATATAGTAACAATAGAATCAAATCAAACAGCGAACATCCCAAATCACAAAAGTTTAATTGTGGAACAAAGAATGAATCCAAGAAAGTTTAATTCAATAACATTAATGGATAGTAAAATTTATTTGTATCTTTCGATATTGATTTAAATATTCGACACTTTTCACGTTTTATTACAATTCTTTACGTTATATTCTTTTTCTTTATATTATTATTATTATTATTATTATTATTATTATTATTATAAATGAAAACTTACTAGGAAATACTATCTATTACACTAATAATAAATCAATACTAAATAAAATAAAAATATATCAGCATAAATAAATCATGAATTTTCTAGAATTAATTTATCTTTTAAAATGTACTTATAAAATATATTTAAATACTTCTCTGCAATATGTAAAAAGAAACGGATGAATGCATTACAATTTCTGATATACACACAATCCTTTTATAAGTTTTGAATTTTTATGGATATGAAAAGTCCAATATATCCTTTAGTTTAAAAATAAAAAATATAAAAAACTAAAACTGAAAATGATTTATGTATAACCCATGCATTACATGAAAACCCCAAGAAGCTACACTCTTCCCTCTCAACGTTTGAAAAATCAAGAGAGTTAGTGAGATTTTGTCAATCCACATTCATCCAATTCTTGTTATCTAAAGAATTTAGAAGTATAAAAGAGTCTCACAAAGGAGCTGCATGACCAAATAACAACTAAATGATAAGTTTTTATGATATTTTTGCTCTATTTAAGTATTTATCATTACATTTCAGTCGCACATAATTTCTCCAAACCAGTGCCAACATCTTGTGAAATAAGTCGGCAATATGTTGCCTACATTTTAAATAACAGTCTGTTTTAAAGGTAAATAAAAATCTCAAAATTTCAGCCACGAGGTGCCGAAAAGTAGAAACATTTCGGCAACAAGCTGTCGAAATATCTAAAAAAATTATGCAATCACCTACCGATTTTTCTCTATGTTTTAGGCACTAAACTACCCAAATTTATCTCTTTTCTCAGCCATAGATTGCCGACCATGCTCATGCCCATGTTCTAACTTGCTTGATTTTATTTTATTTTTTCAAGTATTTATTTGATGTTCCTGATGTATTTAAGAATCTCACAATAACTTTCAAATTTTTTACAGATCATAATTTCTAATAAAGGTAGTAATGAAGAAGAGGAATCATCTTTAATAGTCGATTATATAACGTATTTCACAAACTTTGAGGTATGTGTCATATTTAATAAGTTCTATTCATTTGATAAGTTTCCTAAGATTGGTAATAAAATCATTGTCTAAATTGTAATATTTCCAGGGCAAAGAATCCTTGATATCGTGGGCTCGTAAAAGGGGGTAAAGAATTGGGATTTATTATAGTTACACAACATTCAACTTCTATCAATTCAAGAAAAACTCCAAGAATATACCTGGGATGTGAGAGTGGTGGAAAATATAGAAAACCCATGAAGCTAGAAGGAGATGACTATCAACCCCTTGACTGCCATAAGATGAAGTATAAGAATGTTGGAACAAAGAAATTTGAATGCCCTTTTTCATTGGCCAGGAAACACTTACCTGGTGATGATGAGATGTGGAACACATAATCATCCTGAATTACAATACTGTGAAGGGCATTCATTTGTTGGACGGCTACAATCCCTTGAGCAGAAGATTGTTGCTGAGATGTAAGCCTGTTTGGCAAGGCCAAAAGACATATTATTGTCATTGAAGCATAGTGATCCTTCCAACACATCTATTTTGAAAACAATATACAATGCTTGCGCTAAATATCGGGTGAAAGAAAGGGTTGGACGTAACGAAATGTAGCAATTAATGAAAAAGATTCATAAGAATAGATACTACGAGAAGCATACAAGTGATGGTGACAGTGATGAGGTTCGAGACTTGTTCTTTTCCCACCCCACTAGTGTTGCATTGTTACATACTTTTTCAGAGGTGTTGCTTATAGACTGCACATACAAGACTAATAGGTATGGTCTACCTTTGTACTTGATTGTCGGAGATACGTCCATCGATTTGACATTTCAATTGCTTATGGATATTTAAGTGCCAAGAGTGCAGATAGTTATAGTTGGGCTTTGACTAGACTGAAAGAGTTGATGAGAGAAAACTCTTATCCATGTGTCATCATGACAAATCATGAGTTAGGGTTGATGAACGCCATATTAGATGTGTTTCCCGATGGTAGCACATTTCAAGAAATGTACTTGCAAAGTGTAAGAAGTATTTCAACCAAAATACGTGGGAGAGCTTCTTGACTAGATGGAACTCTTTCTTATTGACACAAACAGAGGATTCATACTATCGTTACGTTAGCCAATTTGAGATAGACTTCTCCTCTTATCCCGATGCACTGAGGTACGTCAAGGAAGTAAGGTTGGATGACTATAAGGAAAGGTTTGTGTCGGCATAGGTAGATCAACTTTGACACTTCGACTGCACCACTACAAGCAGGTTCGTCACTTTAAATTCAAGATATATTTTCTATTAATAACTGATTCTTTCTTTGCTAGAGCATAATGATATATTCTTTCATTTATTCATGGTTTGGTTTTTTTGTAGGGTTGAGAGTGCACATGCTAGATTGAAGAGGCTTCTCGGCACCTTCCAAGAGACCTTTGAGAGTTGTTGGAATAAAATATACCAACTATTGGAGTTGCAACAAAATGAGATTGAGGCTTCTTTTGAGAGAAGCAAACATGTTATGCAATACTAGTTCCAGCCTCAAGTATTAAGGAGCTGTGTGGGTTCGTGTCTGTAGCTGCCCTAGATATCATCCTTAAGGAGTGTAAGCTGGCAGACTTATCAGGATTCAAGATGCAAATGGATTGTGGATGTCCGATTAGGAAGACTCACAAATTACTATGTGCTCATGATATTGTTCATATCCTTGCTGAAGGAAGTCCTATTCCCATGTGTGCTATTGATGCTCATTGGCAAGAGTTGTCCATCATCGTACATAGTAAGCCCTCGAGGCATGATGCTCCAGAACAACCTATCCTAGAGTCTTGTTGGCTACAGTTTCAAGATAGGTTTCAGCAAGTCAGTGAACATGAGAGGTGGGTAATGTTAGGGAAGCTGATAGAAATATATCACCTTGAGACATCTCATTTAAGGGAGCCGACATAAAAGGCAAGGACACGAGGGTGTCCTGGTGCTAGGGGGAGATCAAAGACCAAGTTAGATATAAGCACCAAACGGGATCCTTCTACATTTGAGTTAGTAGATTCCCAACAGGGGATGCTCCTTATACACACATCGGATTCACATCCAGACTCTACACCTGTTTGGTTTGATCCTGCAGATGCTTGGTAGGAAGAAGAAGCAAACTGACCAGCATGGCCAGTTGTGTTCATCGACATGGGTTTGTTGATGTATTACCAAGTTGGTTGCAGCCATGTATTGATCATATCGAGGATGTTAGTGTGGATGGTCATTGTGGTTTTCGAGCTGTAGCGGGGTTAGTTGGATATGGAGATGATAGTTGGACAATTGTCCTGTCAAAGCTTGGTAGTGAGATGGATGCACATACTGATCTATATGTCTCCATTTTTTGTGACAAATTCACTGAAATAAGAAACCCATTAGATTGCTTTGACTCCATAGTACCACTTGATAGGTGGATGATACTGTCGGACACAACCCTTGTTATAGCCACGATGTATGGATGTACAGTTTGCCTTTTCTCTCATGCAATTTGTCTGACTTGCCTTCCTCTACAACAAGCTTTTGGAGCATAGCTATTTTACCATGAGATAGGTGTTGGCTTCATCAATGGAAATCATTGTGTGAAAGTGTTAATGAAGTCCGATTCAGTCATACCAAGCATCCACAGGGACTGATGCGAGTTCCATGCACCGGATGTTTCAGATTGAGATACCCAGTATGCAAATCGTATAGCCTACTATGATATGACGTCAAGCACATGACCAGATTTGACTGACACCGTAGAGTTGGTAGATAGTGATGGGGATCTCTAGTGTATTTTGTACTTTACCATTTTGTATTTCATATTTTTTGTCACTAAAATTTGATATATATATATATATATATATACACATATATATATTTTGAAGTGTACTTTTCATACTTTGCATTTGTTGAATTAGAATGGAAATATGTTGATGATAATCTTAGTAGAATTGTGTGAGGTCAGGATTTCGGTAGTAAAATACCGACTGCATTCTATCAAAGTCGGCTTCAAACGTAGAAATATTACAAAATTTTCGACAGTCTATCACTGAAACTCTTCAATATTTTAGGCACATAATTAGCGACTAAGTAGAGGATTTTTGGCCATTGATTGCTGAATTTCTTACCAAACTTATGTATCATTACAACTACCTCTTTTTCCACTTTGATTTTAAAAACATGGACCTAATAAAATCAAGCATCGGGTGCCATATCAATCATTGAATTAGAATGTATTTCATGTTATTAAGTTTTTCTGTAATTGGTTACCGATTTTCTCTTAAGACTTATGTATCATTAGAACTTAAGTTTTCCACTTAAAGATCATCCAGCCGAAAAGTTTAATATTGGATATAATCTTGAAATATGGGATAACTTGGAAATTATTGCAATTGATGTTGGAATTTTGTTTGTGACATACTACATTGGTGTGTCACAAAATTTAAATTATTTTATCAACTAGAGATAGCATTGAATTATTTCGGACATTTCTCTAAAATTTCGGCTATCTGTGGCAGAATTTCTAGAACATTTTCGACACCCTATGGTAGAAAATTAGTCACTTTGTTGGGGTCCTATTGTCGAAATTTCCTTACTTTTTGGCACCCTATGGCCGATTTTTTTAGAGATTTTGGGCAACCTGTGGCAGATTTTTTTGCAGATTTTTGGCTTGTGGTCAAAACATGAGAAATATTCTGCACGTAACACTAACATTTCCCTGCAATAAATTTCAGACGGAAAGTCTATAACGACCTGCTCACAAACACAACCAAATATACCAAACAACATATGTATATAAATTAGTGTACTACAATAAGTTGGAGCATGTATATATCTCAATTAGTGTACTACATTTAAAACTTGTGAAGGTACAACCAAAACACAAGATACTTGAATGGAGGCCTAATGTTCTAACGCCGATGTCATCTTCTATAAACATATTGAATTTCTGGAGCAGGGTCATCTTCCGGAACAACGTGATCCAGGTCAGGAACATGATCTGGTGATGATGTGATATCAACAAGCTGCTCCATTAAATACGATGAAGGATGACTAGTCTGATGTCGTGGTCTGCTCCTAACATCTAGACCAAGCCGAAGAATCCTCATTCAATGCTAGAGGTCATCAGTTGTCATGACATATGGAGTATCATGTTGCGAGTTTCTTGAAGTGTGAGCAGGAGTAGACCTCTGAGTCGGGTTTTGCACAAGCATATATGAGACTCTTCAGTACTATGTCAAATAACCAAGCTCCATGTCAAGACCAGCTCTCACGACCATCTGAGGTCCTTCAAGTAGAAACACAAGGACCGTATGCAACACCCAGTTCCTCTAGCTATTTGAAACCAAATTTGGCAATGCACTCTTCTCAAGTGTTATACGTCCTTTTACTGACTTGATGGCAACCTGCTCACAAGGCCCAGAAATCCCCTGAATGAACCCGAATTGTCTAAGTACTCGATCTAGGTGATACCCCTCGAGGAACTCCATGAAGCATAGAGTTCAGCAATAAAAGATGATATCCCAGATTGGATGATGCTATCGACAGTCATGATAAGGAATCCAGTCAATCTGTTTTGCATAAGTTAACATTGATGAAAAAGGGTAATGTTATAGACTTAAACAAACATATTACATGATTAAAGTAACGTAGTCCATAAGTAAAGAAAATATAACATAATAAAAAAACATATTACATAATTAAAGTAACATATAACATAATAAACAAACATATTACATGAGTCAAGTAACATATAACATAATACACAAACATATTACATGAGTCAAGTAGCATATAACATAAGTAAACTGTCAAACATATCAATTTCAAACAAACAAGTAACATATAACATAATTAAACAAATATAGAAAAAAAAAGGAGCAAACATGTGGTTTAACTTACATTCTGATAATCCATGACATCTAGTTGTTCCCAGATTGCCTTGAGCCTATCGATGCCACCTCCAAACATAAGGTCTGCATCCCACATGAATACCTTAGGTTCGTGCAACTCATATGCTTTAGAATGCACAACCTTCTAGTTCTTGAAGTGCTCGTATATCCACGCTTGTTATTAAGATATTGGACAGGCTAATTGCTTGCACCTCCATTGACACCCGAATCCCAGTTGCATGTATAGATATGTTAACACTCCTGCACCCCATGCATATGTATATATGTTGTGTAGGTTTGCTAACAAATGCAACAAATTACATTTCACTCTAGTGCAAGTTTTGTCGAAGAAGACTGTACATCCTAGCAAATAAAGAATGTAGGCCCACAAACAAGCATATACCCTATCATCTGTGTCATCGTCATCAAAGTGACTATATCGATCTCTAAGACACTTCAATTGTACCGATGATGCACCAGTCTTCTTTCCCAGCTCTTCCCTTGCATCCTCCAAGTTGCACCCCAATAACCAAACAAGTCCTCCCCTCTCAACTGGTCCTGTCCATGTGGCATACATAATACACATCCAAAAACTGGGATCCCATAAGTACATGCTACATTTGCATGCCACCTCTCCACAACTGTTGATACTAATACTCTATCCATATATCGATAGAGACATCATGTCAGTGGAGCCAAGCCACTGCCCTCGAGAAGTGTATGAAACCTGACCCGATACTATCTATCTCACTCTACATCTCATCTCACTAGTTGCTCGTGGTGATGCAAACACTTCAAAGGATCCCTTTCCTGTATTTCATATTGATTGAAAACTTAGTCAAGTTTCTTAGACACAAACAATTTCCACAACACCATCACTTTAAACGGATTTCCATATCATCATAACTTTAAAGAATTCATTGTTACCTTGTTGTCCAAATATATCTTGGAATGTGGGTTGCATATTGGCTAAGCAAGGACCCATGTTCTGGGCCTCTAGAAAATGGTGGAGATACAATAATCTCCTCCTCCTCCTGTATGTTGTTGATATCTGCATCTACTTCAGCTCGTTGTGGAATGTCTTCCTCCTGAAGCTCCACATGAGGATCTGAGAACACATCATTGTAATGTAGGTTATGAAAATCAGTTTCCTCCACATGTTGTGTAGAAGATGATGCTATGTCACCTGCGTTACGCCTACCACGATTAAATGCCGTAGGTGCTTCCTAGCCAATCTTTGGTATTCTACACATGATCTAATATAACAAAAAAATAAAATACTTATATAATTTAGTAATCAAGTTTTACAAGAACGATTTGTAGAATATAAAATGAGACAATAATCTACAATAATTACAATACTAAAAATTTAATTAACTACAACATCTACAATTTTAATTAGCTTTCTTATGCAATAGTCTACTTTTCACTATCAAAAGGAAACTCAAGTTCTACTATATATACTTAGTTTGAAAAGGAACATACACTTGGTCAAAGTTCATTGTATATAATTTAAAATTTGAAAAAAATATATAAAGTTCATTCGACTAAAAAAGAGTATTATAGTTTCTCACTCAAAGACTATATACTATAATATTTCTTTTATATACTCAAAGACTTCATAAATATTCAACAAATTATTATTTTATCCTAATAACAATCATTGATTGTATGATTTTATAGAATTATCCTTCCAATTAACTTTTTCAAAATATTACCATAGCTTGGCATCTTCTTACTCTTTATCCAAACAACATAAAATTTAAACAAAGAAAATCTCTAATTTTGCATTTTAATATCTAATTATTTTCAAAGTAACATAGCCCAATTCAATTCAACATTCTTAACCCAATTCAATCCTATTAATATTGAATATACAATAAAATTTACAAATATTGCAAAAAAAATAAAAAAATTTCAAGCTAGGTGTCGGCGGCTCAACCTGGCTGAGAGTGCAACAGTCGGCAGAGACCAGTTGGGGAAGATGGTGGCAGTCGGCTGCAGCTCCTCCTACAATAGTCGGTGGCAGCAGTGGATTGGAAGTGCTCTTTGCCGGCTGGGGGAAGAAGGCTGTCGGGTGGGAGAAAAGGGAAGAAAAAATGGAGGAAGCAAGAGAAAAGGAAGATAGGAATTTTGGCTTTTTTTTTTTAATTTCAGGTAGTGTACAAATAATTTAGGAATTGGATATGTATAAATCATGGACTTTTTTGACAAATAGGGGATGCTTGTAAATCATTTTTGGATGTTTGTTTATAAGGGGATTTGTCATATAAATGGGTTTTTGGGAGGTATCTACAGAAGAGTGGAAGAACTTTTGGAGTGCTAATTGCCCTTTGAATCGATGAAGTAGAGTAATTTGGGAGTGGAGGGGCAAAGCCGACTTGGACTAGAACTCAAAGCTGCTGAATCAGCCTTCTTTGGAGTGGCTACTTCAGTATTTGGAACTGTTGGTAAGTGCATATATGATTGTTAGGTGACTCCAATGTATGGATGCCTAATGGAGAATCCAACGAGATTGCTTCTCAGATTCTCATTTCTATACATTCTTATTTTTTAATAATTCACCTTTTGACATTATCTCAAGTGAGTTTTATGTTATCTATCAACTCATTTATATATGATTTTTTTACACTATTTTTACTTATATATATATATATATATATATCATTAATTAAACAGAAACATGAAAACATTACATGCATGGGATGGAATCTCATGGTAATGAAAAAATACTATACCCCAAATAAATTAAGTGGGTAAAAAATACAAGACAACAAAATACAACAAACACACAAAAACTAGTCTACGAAAAAATACATCATTTCCCTTGAACAAATTCAACAAGAGGATCTTGCTTCTTCATCTATTCATAAATTGTTCCCTCCAAAAATCATCTTGGCTTTGAAAGTAACCTAAAAATGAGTCTAAACTTCAAGAGAGGACCCAAATCTACTCCGAATAAACTCAAAACTTTATCAAAATGGAGAAAAGTGTACAGATATGTATTAAATCTTATCGACAAGTCTTGAACTCCTATGGAATTTTCCAAAAAAGGAGAATCATGGTTTGTAGATTAAAAAAAAAAGATTGAACACAAGAACATAAACTAGAAATGAGTCCGGCCAAGATCAGAGCACCAATTGAAGGCGACACTAAGATTTGATTTGAAAATGGGTGAGAGATGGAGAGTAGTGGATACAAGTACGAGGAGAGGGAGAAATAGGGAGAGATAAAAGGAGAAGGGAGACAATTCAAGTACTTTATGAACTATGCTATATTTACTTTACTTTTTATACATTATGGAAAAATTAAATCTTGTAAATTAATAGTTTAAAAAACATTTAATTGTGCAGAAATAAATTATGAAATAATTTGTTATTTAACTAATTTAACTATTTCTTAAATTATATTTTCTCATGTTGAGAATCATTAGAGGAAAATTTTGGGATATGGATATTGTGGATGTGGACAGGGGGGAGCCACACTGGTGTCAAAGGGCAATGGACCCCCCTTAAATTTTTTAAATTTTTTAATATATATGTAATGTATATATGTTTTTGTCTGCCAATAATGGGAGGGCACAAAGACAAGCACACAGCCGGACAGGGACAGCTGCACAAGCACAACAGAACAAATTTTAGTAAAAAAATATGAAAAGTAATCTTAACATTCTTTTTTTATTATTTAAATAACTTTTTCTCATCTATTTTCTTCATCTCCTCTTTCATTTCACTCTCTATCTTCCTTTCAAGACTCAGGACTCAATAGCCGTGCTGTCGCGCCATCACTACAAGTCTGCTACTGCAAGACTGCCACTGCAACATTCATTCCTTTCTGATGTGTAATCTCCTTCTCAAACTCTCAACTTTAAATTTTTATTAAAATTTGTAATTACTTCTCCTGCAAATGTTTAGATAATTATTTTGTTAGATTAGTATTATTTCTTTTATTTAATTTAGTGTTTTGCATTATTTTATTATTGAGATAATTTTATTTTCTTTTATTACAATTTATGTTTTGGAGTATTTTATTGCTAAATTAATTTTATTTTTTTATTTTACTTGGTGTTTTGAAGTATTTTATTATTAAGATTATTTTATATTATTTTATTTCTATTGATGTTTTGGAGTATGTTATTATTAGATTAGTTTTATTTCTTTTATTTAATTTGGTGTTGTGAAGTATCTTATTATTGGGATAATTTTATTTTTTTTATTTCAATTGATGTTTTGGAGTGTTTTATTACTAAATTAATTTTATTTTTTTATTTCACGTGGTGCTTTGAGCATTTTATTATTGGATTATTTTAATATTATTTTATTTCAATTGGTTTTTTAATTTTGTTGTTATTTGTGATAATTGTTGTTTGAAGAAAGTGAGACTTTCTTTAATTTCATTTTTTTCTTTTTTTAATATATCAGATATAGATAAATTTGTTACAAGAACTAAACGAGTTCGTACTGAATTTCAACATAATCAAAATGAAGGTTGTAGTAGTATTTTTACAAAAGAAGATAACCAAAGTAACTCAATTGAAGAAGATCGTAATCAAAGTGTTATAGAACAAATTGTTGCCGATACTAGTCTAAAACCTTGTTTGTATAGTATTGCTAATAATGCTGAGGAAATGGAGAATATCCGAAGAACATATTTGATCAAGGGTCCTTATCAATCAAAACTTAAAGAATTTCCTCAAATAGATTTTTCAAGAAGAAAACGTAGATTTAATCCATTATGGTATAAAGAATATAGCACTTGGTTGGAATACAGTGAAAGTAAAGATGCTGCATTTTGCTTATGTTGTTATCTTTTTAGAATTGAATATGGTGATCATCGAGGTGGGAATGATGCATTTGTTAGCTAAGGTTTTAGAAATTGGAAAAAGAAGGACAAGTTAGATACACATGTGGGACGACACAATAGTTGTCATAATAAATGTTTGAAGGCTTGTGAAGATTTGATGAATCAAAATCAACATATTGATATCATGAT